>JAOEHY010029639.1:0-96688 GCA_025447955.1 Psilopsiagon aurifrons | reverse complement strand
CCATCCCATCCCATCCCATCCCATCCCATCCCATCCCATCTTACCCTATGCTATCCTATCCTACCCTTTCCTGTCCTAGCCTGGCCTATCAGCCCTGTAAGCCTGTTTCCTTTGGCTAGTGCAGGGGTAGCTGGAGCTCTCTTTCCCACCTTGTTCTGGGGAGCTGCAATGGGCGCAGAGAGGTGCTGAAGATGAAGGCTTCTCTGGCACTGACCTAAACAGATACCTGCAGCTATGACCATGGGAGAGGGCCTGCTCTTCCACCTACAGCACCGAATGTCTCTTCCGCTGCTGGGTGGGGGATTCCTAAAGGACCCTTGATCTTGGGAATGTTTAACAGCTTTCACCTCACTCAGCACCTGAGCCGTGGAAACATAAAGGGTGAGATGGTGGAAGCCTGAACCTCAGCTTCAGAGAGGCACCTTGTCACTCACTGGCACTGTGGGTCTCTAGGTTAACTCACTCATCCCTCCTAGACCATAAAAACCATTTTCAAAGCCTGGTCTCATGTGTCTTTATTGGCATTGAGCAATGACACCACTCAGTTGCTTGCATCCCTCCCACACATCTGCCAAAGGACGGGCAGCAACTGGTAAAGGGTACATGAGCCATCAGCCCCTTCTGGAAAATGTTAACGTTTTCCTTCCCTGACATGCTCAGTTGGCCTGGAATTGTTTAAAAGGTACAAGAAAGGATTTTCCACAAGATTCGTGGGAGGGGTCTGCAAAGAGGAACTTGTCAGCCACAACTCATGACTAATGTAATATAAAAAGCATCTGTTTGGCAGGATTCAGGGCAAGTGACTGTTTCAGGAATTAGGGTATTATTTTATGGGCAAGGTTATATTTAGAACCTGCAGACTGCAGAGTCGCAAGAAAATAATTACATCAAGGAAATCTGGTGGAATCACAAACCATGAGAATGCAAAGCCTGAATCATCCGAGCCCACAGGGGCCTGGGATTTATTCCACAAGAGCTCACAGCAGCTCATCTGTTTGTTGGTGTTTGAGGTACTTCCTTCACTTTAAAGGAGTTTATGCTTCTGTGTTAATATTTTTACTAAGGAAATAATTGCAGCATGTGAGAATGACTGAGGCTGTAAAATGGTTTCTAGACCCTTAGGAAACAGACTTCAAACTGTCTCCACCTGGCACAGTCGCATCTGAAAGCTCCAAAGATTTGAATCCTCAGGAATTTAACTATTGTTCAGATGTGGCTTTCCACATGATGATTCAGACCCTCCTCATTTTGGGCATCCTGGAGTTCAAGAGATGATGTGTCCCTCCTAAGTATCAGTGCAGAACACAAAATGCCCCAAGACGAGATGGCAAAGTTGAGACAGCCTCACCCCCTGACCTCCCCAAAGATCCTCTTGTGCCAGATAGAACCCTCCCAAAAGGCTGCAGAGTTGTTTATGGCTCCTAGATAATGCATTGCTGGCACATATGATGTTGGAGGTGGGAAAATTGAGTATCGTGACTCTTGTGTTCTCATCCCCAGAAGCAAAGTTCAGCTTTATGACTCTCGTGGGTAGACTGCAGTGACATTCTTGGACACGTGCAGAATCTGACTATATCTGCAAGGCAGTGCTGCCAGCAGAGGCCACAAGGAAAGCTGAGAAATAATTCCTTCCAGACTCTTGTGCTGTACCTCAAAAATGGTCTGATCTAATGCTTTCATGTGTGGTCTTTAATGCTCCTCAACAGGTTGCAGTTGGCTAAGCTGAAGCTTGTCTTCATTTTTAAATTAAATAGGTATTTTATTGAGTCTTCACTCCAGATGGGTCAGAGACGATCCTGACAGTCACTGATCGTGTGTTGTCTAACAATAAAGGCATGTGTTTATCCCAGGGCAAGTAGGACGTAAATGGTGCCAAGGGTTGGCTCTGGTAAGTTTGCTTTGCAATAAAACCATAACACCTCTTCACTTCTGCATGTAAGCTGAAGGGCATAATGGGTTTCAGTTACTTTAATTTGAGCAGTGAAGACAAGACCCTTGTCACAGCATCTCAAAGGACAGTCAAACACAAACTGTCCATGACTCTCAACCTTTCTCCAGCTGAAGGGCACGTATGATACCTAAGAAGAGCCTCTTTCTTCACAAGTCAATACACTGCCATAGTGTCCTCAGTGAGCAGGAAGGAGGGATGGGGCAAAAGAGGGTTTCAGAGAAAGAGATGAGAGTGGTGGTGACATTTATTTCAAGACCTGCATGATGAAAGGTTCCACACACTGTGAGAACTCATTCATGCCGTTTCAGAGCTGGCATTTGACCAGGGCTTAATACAGTCCAGAATGAAATCGAGCATTGTGGAGAGATGGATGGTTGTAATTGAAATAATAACATAAATGTAATTGAAATATAAATATATGTATGCATACACACATGCACACTGTATAAAACCCACATGGAAACAACAATAACCTTTTAGCTCTGCAAGCCAACTGACCTATTCCTGTAACTGCCTCTAATCTGTATGTTTGCACCTGGGGTTCTTTAAGGAAACGCAGAGTTGTAATTAACTGGGGGGTGTGGAGAAGCCAGATGAGTGGGATATTCACACTGTGAGACCAGAAAGTGAATTTGCACCAGGTCACAAGCATAAAGAGAGCAGGCATGCCAGCTCCATCCCAAGAGATCGCTTTACGTGCTCTCCATCATCAAATAGCCACACATCGCAACTCACAGATTTCCTCCAGTGACCGTAAAGCTTCTCAAAAAGCTTTACTTCTGAGTTAGTCATTCAAAATGTTACTCTGTGACATTAAAAAAGACCCTTGGATTTCTTTAGACTTACACACAGCTTTAGTAGCCGTGAAGCTGGTACCAAGCTGCCATGAGACATTACAGTACCTACATTGTTGGTGGGAACTGAAGGGAAAGAGGTTTCTGGACATGCCCTAGGATCCACTTTCAGGTGATAACTTCTTGGCTAATAAACACATTTAAAACACAAAATATGAATTTCCCTTATTGCTCATGATGGAGTGGCTGCCAAGCGCTGTCAATTAGGATTATGTCTGGAGAGGGAAGGGGCTTAGCCAGCTCCTTTGGATGTTCAGTGCAGAAGTGTTGGCTCACAGCTGGGACGACTCTCACGTCTGGCTGGAAGGGCTGGCTGGTTGTGATGCTTAAGTGAAGCTTAAAACTGCGTCTAGATGAAGCTCACCCTGGGTTCCTGTGGCTCAGCAGGTCCTTCTTTTTCCCTGTCTTGCCTCATTTTATCTTGGAGCTGAAAGTTGTTGGCAGAGTCTCCACATCCAAACCAGTAGTGTCCATGGCGTTCAGAAGGCTCTATGAACAGAATCAAAGAGTTTATAAATTCTAATCTCCGATCAGTCTAATACAGTCTCCAATGGCTTTTGAAATTAGATGATGTGTGTGTTGTTAGAAGGAAGCTCTGTAAACAATTGAGACATCCATAGCTACCTTAAGCTAACATCATGGTGTGGCTAGCAGCACACACATAGAGAATTTGGCAGAGTGAGCGATGGAGCTGAGAATAACGTGGAGGCTTCATTTTGTCAAGGTAGATGCTGCTATTGGGTGGAGGTGTCTGGTGTGTGTTCTCCTCAGTGACAACTCGGAACATGCCAAGAATTTGTCATTGGTGATTATGCTCCCTTATGCAGGGAGGCTTTGGGGATAACAGTCAATGGCTTTATAATCAGCAAAAATTACTGAGAAAAGAATCATGTGGATGTTCCTTTTTCCTCATCGAAGACTTTCTGTCTCTAAGTCCCCTTCTGAGCTGGTCTGTCTCCCAGCCCGGCCTTCTCATGGTGACAAGGGACAACAGAGCTCCTCAGATCACACAGGGCATGACAGATTCACATTTACCAGTATGTGAATCATGTAATGACTAAAGAAACTCAGCTGGAGTCCTCCAAATGTCAGTCAACATTTGCATCACACCTGATCCTGGCTGGGTGGTCAGTGCCAGGCACAGCTCCCTGCTGGGTCTTACCCCTCCCGGATACATCAGTTGGTGGTTCAATGGCTTGGAGCTGGCTAACAGACCTGTTAGCTGTGCTCTAGAAACTCTCTTTGATCCTCCCAGCCTGCAGCTCAACGATCCAAGGGGAAAAACTAGTACCACATCAGGACCTTCAACTCTCAGCTGATGCTGCTGGACTGAGCACAGCTTATGTGCCTGGTACCATTAAATTCTCTTTTCTAGCTGGACCACATGCGTGCAGCCGGAGGAACAGGAGCCTGGCAAGGTTTAGAAGCAGGGTTGCTGGTGTTTTAGGCACAAATTACCCTCAGGAAATATAGCTGGTGTGGTTTGCTTGCTCAGCTCCCCACTATACATGTAGGAAGGCTTGGCCAGCACGTTCTGGCTGATGCACAGAGCATTCAGAAGCCTGAACCATTCCTTCTGGAGTTGATGAGCCCAGCTGGGCCCCAGGGAGCTGTGACAGATTCACACCCCTGTTTGGATGAGGCCCCAAGAGGATGCATAACACCACTTCCACAGGCAGATTGCATACATTAGTGTAGGAATTTCTCTGGAAAACTCATTCTTAGAAAGAGCTGGCTTCTATTTAGCGAACACCACATAAAATGAGTTGCTATGAGACTGCTGTTTCCTAAAGTGTGATGAAGATCTTTTATTTCTTAAGGAATCTTCTTGAATGTATAGATTTCATCTGCTCTCTGTCTCCAAAAAATAATTCACCATCTTTGTAACTTCAGCTATATTCTTCTTCCAGAGGGCTGGAAATGCCCCCCAGTGATCCCATTCCTATTAGTATTAAACCAGGATGCATCACCAAAATACAGCTTGATGAGGGTCTGAGTGACGGGGTGCAAGGGAGCTGGTAGCACTGTGTTTAGAGGTCATATGCTGACCCTGGACAGCACGGTAACAGCCAGCAGTGGAATGCTGAATTCAATAGTCAGTGCATAAAGTAAGTGGTCAAACACCCATAGGTTGATCCTGGGTACTTGGTCTGATTCCATTGACTGCAGAGGGAGCTGCAATGGACTGGGCAGAGAAGCAGACCCCTAAGAGAGGGATCCATTTTCCCAGATGGGCCATAAAGATGCTCCAAGGGTTGGAGCACCTCTCCTAAGAAAACAGACTGGGAGAGCTGGGCTTGTTCAGCCTGGAGAAGGGAAGGCTCCAGCGAGAGCTTAGAGCAGCTTCCAGTGCCTAAAGAGGCCAAGAAGAAACCTGGAAAGGGGCTTTTTACAAGGGTTTGCAGTGACAGGACAAGGGAAATGGCTTTGAACTGAGAGAGGGGAGATTAGATTAGATTAGATATTAGGAAAAAATCTCCTCTGTGAGGGTCATGAGACACAGGAAGAGCTTGCCCAGAGAAGCTGCGGCTGCCTCACCGCGGCAGTGTTCAAGGCCAGGTTGGACAGGGCTTGGAGCAACTGCTCTGGTGGAAGGTGTCCCTGCCCATGAGGGATGAACAGGAGAGAGATGACCTTTCAGGTTCCTTCCAACCCAAACCATCCTATGATTCTATGATTCTATGATACTGATTCTATTGAATTCAACAGCTGGTTCTTTAAAACACACCACCAACACCAGCAAAGATCTTGACAACAGAGCCCCCTTAGCAAGCATCACTGCCTGCTCACTGCTTCACAGTGACACTCAGGAAAGGTCCCAGGAGCTCTGACTGGAGCCAGCGCTCAGCTTCCCCTAATCCCACAGCCTCTGGAGAGCCATGAGCAGCATCTTGCCAACAGACTGGAGCTTCTTAAGGCTGGAAGACTGGCAGTGTTGTTCCAGGCATAAGGCAGCAGTGTTTTAAGCCGCCCGTCCCCAGGGCTTTCTCTTGCGAGTGCTGTGATTACGTCGTGTCTCCAGTGAGGTCAGCGCTCAGCTATCGGGATGGAGTTTCAGTTGCTCCCGGGCTTCCAGGCATGCTCTTGCCATTGCAGGATGTGGCCAAGCCATCACCAGGAGGGTGCAATGGGGTTGTCCCTCCTCAGTAGTCCTTTCTTTAGGGACCGGCTTCCCCCCCACACATCCATGTAAGTCCTGTGGTGGGAAGAAAGGGGCGCTTGTTCCTTGCCCACCGTTAATAGAAAGGGCTTGGAAGTGTAACCAGAAATGACAACTCGAGTGAAATGTGATGCCTCTGGAGGGGCCCTGAAGGCAGCAAACACCACGCCAGAGACCCCTTTCTTCAGCTTGGGAAATGTTGTTTTCACAAACGTATATTTTCCCCTCTAAAAACAATAAATGGTGTTACTGATGGGCAAAGCCGAAGTCCAATGTGGCCACACACTGTGAGGTTTGGCTGGCTTCCTCCGCTGTCGCTATGCTCTTCGTTTCCCAAGGAGACTTTGGATGCCTCCTTCTGCTGTGAAGGCCATGCAGACAGACAGAACACCCATTGGAGAATCCTCTGTACCCCATCCAGTCCATCCAGGATGTGGGAGTTGCAGAGGGGCCCAGGAGGATGAGACACTGCCCCTGACTGTTATCTGTGCCTGCAATTCCTTCTGTCACTGCTGACCTGCAAGAATGGAGCCTGCCTGAAGCCTCAACATCCAGTCCAGGCTGACCAACTCATTTCACAATCCTAAATTTCAACCCACAAGGCTGTAAATGCAGAAATTACCATCCTCAGACGGAGAAACAGCTCTGATGAATGGCTGCTCATTCAGTCCCACATACTGAATGGGCTGCACTGATTTAAAGCCATCCTTATCTCTCAGGTACAAGTGATGTGGGAGCTTTGTTGAGCACAGATGCTCAGGCACAGGTCCTATGTCATCTGGACAAGGTTTAAGCACGGAAGGAAACGTTGCTTAGTGTCTGGCTTGGACAATGCTTAATTCTCAAGAGCTGTTCTCGCAATTTTCCCCAACACTGCCTCTAACCAGTAGTTGCCAATAAAAAAAAAGGTCAGACCCCAGACAGATGTTAGAAAAGAAAAGTTAGAGCAAATAAATGGCATCTGGCTTCGTGTCAGGAATCCGAACTATGAACAAAACCCAAAGGCCGGTCACCATTAAAGCAAACATAGGAGAAGAAAGCGGAAACTGGCCAAGCCCTTGATCTCTCCCACACATCTGCAACACCAAGCTGCTCCGTTGATTTACATCCCCTCCTGCCTCTCCCAGCTCCCGTACATCACGTCCCCCTTCACATGTCAAGCTCTGTGCGTGCATAAGCACGCTCACACTCATGCTCACATGCACCCTTTCCTCCTGCCTGCTCATTTTGGTCAGTGCCCTGGCTGCAATGGCCCCGTGCTGCTGATTCACTTGTCGTCACCAGTGGCTGCCCTCCCATCCCTTGGATCTGCTGCGCCGCACGTCGCTGGCAGGGCCGGGAACATTTACTGCCGTGAAGTAGGGTACTGGGGCAAATGCCCACTGCATAGCAATGAGTGGAAAGCATCCCATGAGCAGGCACAGAGCAAAGGTTCCCTATTCTCTTTTCTTGGCTGCAGGCACATGTGGGGCAGCAGGGAGGTGGGAGAGGAGGGAAGGAGCACTGTAAGGCAGAGACAGCAGTAGGAACACTATCGCACTTTGGGATGAATGCTAAGCAGACCCCACCGGGCGGGAGTGCCCAGATGAATGGGATCCTTTCACATCAGCCTGACAGAGGAGGGATTTCATAGTTCTCTGAGCAGCACAGAGCTGCCTTAATCCAGCAGATACAATGCCCTGCTCATACGGCTCAGGAAACAAAATAAATATATTATTGCAAAGGCATCACAATGAAGCTTTTAAGGACTCAACACAAGAAGGCTCTACCTGGTTCTTGAGTCTCCTCACATGTGTGGGAGCTAAGAGCCAGGCTTTTTATTTTCCTGCTCTCTTTGCTTTTCTCAACATTTTCCTCCATCTCTGGTCCTGGGATGGAGGGGAAGATCATTTCCATATGGGCTCTTCTCTAAAAATAAAAGTCACTGTCAGGTTCATGATAAAGTGATCACAAATACACTTGGCAAAACAAGGGTAGAAATACAACTGGCTGCAAATCAAGTGAAAATAACCAGAAAAGATTCAATGAGCTGAGGGGACCATACCTGGGCAGGGCAGAGGAGATGTCTGCTCCCCATGTCTAACATCTTTGGTGTCTTTGCCAAACAGCCATGACAGCAGCAGCAGAACAAAGTGGTTGTGACTAAAGGATAACCACGGAGTGAAGCTCACCATAGAACTGGGGGCTGCTCCTTTCACCTTTCCATTAATCCCACATGCAGGCAGGCAAAGAGCAAAACAGCCCAACAGGGTGCAGTGCAGCAATAAGCAAGCAAGCCTGTGTCAAAAAGCAGCTGTGGAGCTCAAGATGGGCTGCTTGCACTGTGGCTTAGCCCTTCAGCAGGTACACTGGTCTGCTGAAGGGCTTGCATCCAACTATGGATGGAAAGTGGTCTTCAGCATCAGCAGCTAACCCAGCTGCCCTGCTCTGGATGCACTCCTGGCTTTGATATTCTCTTTTGTTCTGTGATGCTGCTGAAGCAAAGAGCATTTATTCTGTGTGATATTAGAGGGGATCTGTGGCACATTTGCTGCGCTACATGGGGTTGGTTATGGTGCTGCTGTCAGGGCTTCTCGAGTCTATCCCTCCCTCCCAAGACTGCTCTTTCCCAGGTGGTGCGCAGCACTGAGAAAAGGCTGGGTTACTTCAACCCACTTAAGCTGTATAAGGTTCATTTCTGATTTCCATGGTGGTTTGGGTTCCCAGCTGAAGGTTACTCTTGTTGTGCTAGAAGGGGATTTATTAATATATCTGCTAGGAGGTAATGAAGGCTCTTTCAAATACCACGGCTGAAATCTCCCTTAGGAATTGCTTCCAGGAGATGGGCTCATAATACGCACAGGTTACAACAGAATGACACCATGTACACGGGAGGTGTGACTGCCTTGTTTGTCCATCTGTGCTATCCTTGTTGTGGAGGACCAGGTATATGGTATTATTTGGGCAGCCTTTGGTGCCTATCTGGAACAAATCTCAGACTTCAGGACTCTCTGCTGTCACACGTCAGCTTGGGAAGCCTGTTCTGCACATGGCAGGTATCAAACAGCAATATGAAACCTGTAAAATTCATTCCTGAGATAGAAGTTTGTGTCAAGCTGATCAAAGCATGGAGGCATGAGAAACACACAGAGGCAAAGGTTTTAAGGCCAGAACTGATGGCATTTGCACCAGACATCTCTGCATACACCCAGGCCATAAAATGTCAACTGTCAAATCGTGCAGGGGCAGAAATTGTACTTTCTATCAAAGAGAAAAGACCTTTTAGAGACAAAGCTTTGATTTCCAGAACCCAGAAGCCTGCTGTCCCACTGCAAGACTTCTGGATGCATTTCCCTTTCCCAAAGTGTTAAGCTCTGTCAAATACCCCACTGCTGGTTCCTGCTGCTGAAACGGAAACATGCCTTTCCAAAAATTAGCCTGACTATGGCTCTTCACCATCAGATCCATGTTAGCTCCCATGCATCTGTCTGGATGGGGAGTAGAATGCCCATTTCTCTGCCAGTTTCCCCTGCCCCTTTATGTGCAAGTGCTGCTGTTCCCGTGCCAGCGCTGCCGAGATGAGGCCGTGGGTTGGCTGGAATAACAGCAGCTCTGTGATTCCCTGGGCCGATGATGTATCAGAAGTGCCAGACTGTGTCAAGCGACGTGTGAGTCACCACTCACAGCTTCTGCTCCACAGTGAAGCAGAAATCCACAATTCTGGCAAAATTTAGGCCTCTTTATTATTCTCTCCAGCAGCTTCACCAAGCTGGCATTTTAAGGGTCCCAAACCGGAGTCGAACAGAGCTGCCAAGGGCTGTCCTCCCAAGTTTCTGCTTCTAATTTCCTTGCAGTGGAGATGCTGAGATGGATGAGAATACTTCATTTTACCACCTGGCCACCAAAAAGCTGGGTCTGCATTTTGGATGATGTCACATTTCCTGAGCTTTGGAGAATGGTTGCCTCTCCTTTCGCTTTTGGCGCAAGAGGAGCTCAATCATTCAAACCCAGAAATCCCTCATGAGCTGCCAAGGAAATACCAATGAGAGAGACAGGAACAAAAGCACAACTGTAAAATCAGAGGAGACAAAAGGATTCAATAAATCTGACTTCTTTTATTTTCCCACCCAGACTGTAGCATCCATGTCAACTGATGACAAGAATTATTTGGTGACGTTGGAAGAAGTCGGAACAAATCTTCTCTTCCTTAATGGCCCTATGTCTGAGCCACTCATCCCAGTGGGTTTGTGGTTAATCTGGCTGAGGTCTATGCCCTCTTTGACAGAAGCTGCAGCTCCCATACAGCCCTTCCTAGCGGGATTAATCTCAGAGATGTCAAGAAGATGACTAATAACCGAATGTGCTCTCAGGCTCAGTGGCTGAATTCATTTGTGTGGCCAAAGACCCCATTAATAGTCAGTACCAATAGTATATATAGCTACTTTTTAAATATAGAGGCATTGTCCAGAGGTATTTCTATTTAGCCCTATTTACTTCCAAACCACTTGGGCTCAGACATCTTGACGTCCTGAACCTAAATGTGGATAAAGTGTGAGGCAGTGCTCCAAAGGGTGGGACAGAAGGGAAATCACTGTGCCAAGCAGCTTTAATGGAAAAAACATTTGAAGTTGCCACAGTTCAACATTCCTCTTTTTTAACCTGGGTAACCCAAAAAAGTGCAATGGCTGGGCTACATCAGGGGTGGGTTGGCCAGGATTAGGTGATCGTGGTCATGCCTAGAGAAGGAGGTTAGGTGCCCATGGAGAACGGAAAGACGTCAGTCACGGGGGGCACAACAGATATGGTTGCTGTTGTATCTCACTGATGGAAAACTTTGAACACTGATTTGCTAGGGATTCCCACAGCAGCCACTCTCTCCTCTTTGCATCCTTATTTGTCAGGGCATGGCCTTTTCTTCAATTTGCTAGTAGAGGAATCCCAGCTTCTTTGAGAATGTTTGCTTCTCCAAAGCAGCTACCAATGAACCTTTCTTTGGTGATTTTTAGTATAAGAAGTATCTGACGGCTATTTCTAGTTTGTTCCTTAACACTGTGCCACTCAGGAGCTGAATTGAACCAAGCTTTGATTTTGGTTTGGGGTTGGTTTTGTTCTTGAGGGTGTTGATTTGGGTTCATTTTTCCTTTTTGAATGAAGAACAGGAAATAATTTTAAATGAGCAAAAGCTAAAAATAGCACCACTATGGCAAGGACATGTGAGCAGATGATCAATAGAGCTTAAAGAATAGGGGGGTTTGTAAATATTTTCACCCAGAAAAGTTCCACTACCTGTAAATAGCAGCAATTCAAACAGAGGGCTCAAGCTCAGGAATAAAAGGATGAATCACTGTTTTTATTCTCTAGTCATATTAGTTACTAAATACTTGGGAATTCCAGTTCTTCCACTCTCCTGCTTGGGCTGGGAAAAGCAAAAGTATAAGGCCAAATGCTGACTCAGAGCAATGAAAAAAAGCATATATGGGACAGAAGAGCTTTTGAGAGCCTTTGTTCTTTCAGTCTGCCTTGTTCCTGCTAGAGCTCTTCGGAGCTGAGGACTTGCGTCTTTAGAAATGTGGCTTGGTCTGATCAAAACCAAGACAAAACTTTCCAGCTAAAGGAAAGCATGAAGGTCCATGGTTCTGAGGTGATTCTGCTGGCTGGTATGATAAAGGATACAGTGAGGGTCTGATCCTAGCCTCAAATAGCTGTGGGTCAGCATTTCTCTGCCATTGTCATCACTGCCTTAGACCTGGGAGCTGTGTGGTGCAGGGGCTGGGGACAGTCCTCTGCTGACTGCAAAGGCAGCTGATGAGATTAGTGCAGGTCTCAAGACACTGAGCAGGCTTCTGGAGCATCTCCTGACATGCCAGGCAAGGCAGCCACTACTCAAGCTTTTACTCCCACATTTAGCCCCCATAGAGAAACACTGTTGGTGGTTTTGGCAAGAACGAAAGCACATCGAAAAATAAAGGGTTCTTGGGAGAGGAAATGGGGAGAAATGAAAGGGAAGATCCTGAGACTGTGTCTCAGTCGCTGAAGGGACAAAGAGAAATAGGCGTTGCTAATTGATGGGTGGTTTTCAACATTATTTAAGATGTTTGGAAAAGTCCCATTTGAACAAGAGCTGCCCTGATGGGCCGGGGGATGTTTGAGCCCTTTCAGGTCTCAGCTGGCTTGCTCGCACCTCCGAGCCCACCCGGCTGCTCCCACAGAAGCAGAGCATTCATGTGCATGGAGTGTTAATGATTTCAGCCTCCATAAACCCAGCCGCCCAGTTGCGTTCAGTGGGACACACACCAAGATGAAATGCTCGTGTTGAAGGCTGGGAGGAGGTGACAGGATTGAAGTTTCTTCCTGGGATGGTTTCACCTCCATCCCAGGGGCGTTTCCCATGGGAAGGGCTGTCTGATTCTCATCAGCTGTGGCGGCATCTTACCCTCACTGGCGTTGATGTATGTTAACACAGTCAGCCAGCCCTGGGCTCATGGAGGCTGTTAGTGCCCATCCTAGAGGATTTCCCAAAGCCAGTCCACCTGGTTTGACAAGGGGACATGGGGACTTGTACACCCTGCTGGTGGTGAGGGGCAGAAAAGCTCACTGCAGAGCTCCCCATCCCAGGCACACACAGTTAATTTCTTCCCCAAGCACTTCACTGACAAATTTTACAGGAGGCTGGGAAAGTAATGAAAATAGTCTGCGCTGCATGTTGATTTGATTTGAAAAATGCTATAAAACCCCGGAATGATTTTCACACTGAGGTGATCTGACCAGCCAGACCCTCCCAACCTAGGAGCATGGGAAACCTCAAGGAGCCTGAACCAGGGATTCTCCTGCATTGGTGGATTATCAGTTGGTGATGTAAGGTAGAACAGCATCTACCCAAGGTGAAGGCAAGGGGGAAGGAGACAGCAAGGGAAACACAGGTTTTTCCTTCTTTTTTTTAAGGTAAAAAAATTATGCACCCATTCAGTTGCAGTGAATTAAACATGATCTTATCTCCTAACTAAAGCATCGTGGGGATGACATGACTTCATGGCAGGGTCCTCTCCATGCAGTTTGGACATTTTCAGCTCAGATGAACTGCAGATCCCAGCGCACAGTGGCCCTCTCCTTCCAAAAGACTTGAGGGAAATGTGGGTACTATTGGATTGAAGTGTTTTTACTTATAAAACTACATGCCAATGCAGATGTTTCTACGGCTTTTATCCTTGCTCCGTCTGCTTGGGTGTTCTTAAAGTAAGGGATGAGGGGCACAGCAAGTCTCATCCTTGGGAATATCCAGGGTCCACAGCAGATGGAAAAGCAGGAGATGAACAACACAGCCTCCATAAAAGTATATGGTATTTTTGGAGGGAGGAAGGGATTTCTTTCCTGTGTCAGAGCTGGATCAGTGTGTGAGACGGCAACTCCTGCTGTGCTTCATGAGGACCAGGCAATGCACCTTCCTGTGCCCAGCAATCTTTCTCCCTCTTCTGTAGCAATAAATGTCATTGCTCTGCCTCTCCATTTGCAGGACATCTGCCCCCCAGTGATGTGAGGAGCAGCCCCAAGGGGATGAAATCCCTTAGATGCTGGCATCATGAACGGGACATGTCACTGAAGCATGGGAAGTTGGGAAGAGGACACATACCCCAGACTTCCTGAGCAAATAGGGAATTCCATCCGGTGCCTGACACAGCCCCTCCAGCCCTTTGCACAGGCAGCCCCTTCCTCTTCATGAGCCTGACCATCTGCCAGCCTTCCTGTCTGTCTCTCCCATCCCCTCCTTCCTGCCTGCCCAGCCAGTCTCTCCTAGAGAGGATAAGCAAACAGCTTCTGTTCATTCCCTTTCCTCCATCTATAGTGCATAATATGAGCCCACTCTGCTGCTTTCCCCTTTCTTATCCTTCTCTTGCTTCTCTGAAGCAGCCAGTCTCTACTGAGCCAAGGAACAACCACCCACATTGCCCCACTGTGGATGTCCACATGGAGACATGGTCCTTGGTCCAAAAGAGAAAACTTAGAAACAAATGAAATCTTTCATTTTCCTTCACCAGCTTTGGATATTTGTCACAGGAAAACCAGCCCAAAATATTGACTTCACGTGAAAAATGTCTCTTCTATTCTTGACCTCAAAGGCTTATATTTTAAAATTATAGCAGTCATTCCCAATGAATTAAAAATGGACTTTTCCACAGGAGGAAAGCTATAAAAAACCCTAATTCTTGCTAATCTGCCTGTTCTGCTGGCTTTTCCCATTCCCTTTCCATCCTACCATGCAGTGCAGGATAACTGCATGGTTTAGTGGGAGGTGTCCCTGCCCATGGCAGGGGGGTTGGAACTGAATGATCTTAAGGTCCTTTCCAACCCTAACTATTCTATGATTCTATGATTCCATGGTTGCGTGTAGAGCAGCGCTGCACCGACATGGTGCGATTTTGGGGCTGGGAAGTGGCAGGGTAACATCCCAGCTCACTTTCACAGCTCCTCCACCACACACCACTGCCATTACAAGCAGAGGACACTCACAGTGTTTGCCCTACACCTATGTTTCTGTGGAGCACTCATCTTGAGCATGAAAATCCTGCCTAAACACATAAACCAGAATCCTTTTCTAATTACAAACTCTGCTCTAATGTTTTCTGGGAAGAAATGGCTTGAGAATAGCCAGAGGTGCAGCGGGGATTGAAGGTCCATCCTTTTTTCTTTCTTCTTTTCTATTCTCTGCGTGCGACATCAAATTATTCTGTGCCTCCTGCATGATTAGAGCAGGTTCCCAACAGGGACTCAGAGTAAAGCCATGCTCTGTATTTCTATGACAGCCTGTCAGCTTGCTGGCTGGATGCTCTCGTTATCCTGCCCATGAGTCCCACATCATATATTTCATTAATGCACCCTGTAGGCTTCACCCATGGGAAGTCAGGATTGTGTTTGTCACATCTAGAGGTGGCAAAGCATACCCCCACACCCGTTTCTGAGCTGTACCTCTGCACGGGAAACTCCCAAAGCCCAGCAAATAGTCAAAAACCTCTTAAAACTCCTTTTTCAGTAATGGGAGGAGCTCTCCCACCCCTGCTGCGAGTTATCCAAGGTGAGTCTCAACTGTACGGGTCTGCTTCCAAATAGCAAACATTGCCTACACGTAGTATTTATATGTTCCTCTGCCCTGGGTTTGGCTCCGTCCCACTTTTCTTCACAAACTGCAGCCTGAAAAGGGCCATTCAGGGATGCGAATGTGGCTCCAGCCCCTCTCTGCCAGAGCACAACAGATTTCCAGCAGGAGACAAACCTTTCTTGGCCTGTGTTAACATTTTCACTCTTACACTTAGACTGTGCTCCCCTGCGGTTTGCTTTTTCTCTCCTTTCCTAGTTTGAAGCTAATTGTTGCAATAGAGACCATAGCAGCAACCAAGGCAGCAAAGCATGGCCAATGGAAACTCGGCTGAGTTCTGTGTTTCCACATAAGCCTTCTTCCCATGACCCCACTTCTAAGAAAACACTAAACCAACACAGGCAGGCTTTGGTTCCTACCACCAAAACACATATGCGCCTGGTTCATTATCAGTAAGTGCAAAATGGAAAATAAACACGATCTTGGGTTTCCCTATGGTGGATCAAACAGGTCCTTTCTTCCTTCAGGGATTAGATGGGAAAATGTATATTCACCAGCAGTTCTGAATGTCAGGTGCAGCGGGCATCAGCAAAACACTCCTTGCCTGCTGCTAGCTGGATGTATAACCATTTAAACCTCCCAACATATGACAAACCACATGCAGGTTAATAGAGGGAATATGTCAACAGTGAAATTGTCTTTTCTTTCTGTCTTTTCCCCAGATCATGACACTGAAAAGCTGTAGACAGTTGCAGAGTGTTCCCAGGAAAACCCAACAGCCCCAGGACAGCAGCCAGGGCTGGGAGGAAGGGGCAGCTTCCTCTCAGAGCTTGCAGAAAGCTCAGTACTAATCATTCCTACTGCAACCCTGGATTTTATTGTTATGCCTTTCAAAACTTAACCTTTAAAATAACATCCTTTCTGCTCAATCTCATCACTGTCTCTTTCTGATTAGACACATTCCTTCTGTCTATATAGATAATGGGACAGGCTGAGCCAGTCGTACAGGAAGAGAGAAGGAGGGAGGCACAAGTACAGAAATAGTATTTTCAGTTTTTGCTGAGAGTAATGGGGTTTAAAGCTAAAACCAAATAAAAAAATGTATTTTACCCTCTTTTGGAGACATGATCTTTATGTTTCAGGATAAGGATTTCCGTCTGCCAAAGAAATTCCCCTGTGTGCTTCCTTTTGAGGAGAGACTTGAATCCCATGCTGATCAGCATTTACTCAACAATTTGATTTCTTCCAGAGTGATGCTGGAGCCCACATTATTTTACTTGATGGATATTTGCACAGGAGGGTGCTTGTTTCTCATTACAGCTCAACAGAGGCATCACCTTCTTAAAATAGGCCCACACCAGCTCAAGCTCTGTCTTCCTCAACTTACGGATACAGAATAACCTCATATTTGGGCATACAATTTCTTTGGGTTCTTTTCCTTGTTGGAAGCTGAATTTCTTGCTTTCTGCGATATATTAAATGTGTCCTAGTGACCAGCTCTGCAGTCAGGACAAACCAGTGTGGTTCCACTTAGTCACTGGAGTGTGCCTGATTTGCATTTCACACCTCACTTTCAGTCTCTTATAGGCACACATAAACACTTCCAGTGTCTTCAGAACTGTTATGAAGCTTATTTTTAGAGGAGATTTGAAATCTCTTCACCATATATGAAGTCACTGAAGACCTTCTTAGCTCTAGGGGAAGAGCTAGATTGATAAACACGGATTAGAAATCCTCTGCTTATCAGTGCAGGTACAGCCTGGGCAGAAGTGAGACAGAAACTTCCCATTGACCAATGTGCTCAAAGGTAAGCTGAACCTGGTGGCAGAAGCGCATGGAAGTCTCTGGACCATGCTACTCAACGCCATACCCCACAGCTGCTGGGTTTTTAATTGCACTGTCACTGGGATCAAAACTGGGATTCCCCAACCCTTACAACCAAAAATAGAACCAAATTGCAATGGATTTTGGACATAAGCACTGTCTAAACAGAGTTCCAGTGCTCTAGAGAAAACTTGTTTTCCTCTCTCAGCACTGTGCTGTCTGTGCAGTAGACTACTATCACCTCAAAGGAATAGTGGACCAAGGTCCGTTTGCTGTGATTTAGGGTCATGTTTGTTGCACACAAACACTCCAGCCGTTGGGAGCCTGCAAAAATATTTGTGAGTCCAAAGGCAGTGTACATGGGAGCACAAAGATCTACCTGTGAAGGAAATGGCTAAGGAGAAGCATGTTATTATTGTCCTGTGTTGGAAAACACGCCTTATAGAATCAGGGGGCTGGACTCTGGTGGCCAAAGGAAGATTCCAAGTAAATTAAGGATGCAGCCCACAAATGATCCATGGGCTGGCTGAGGTGACTCACAATCTCCTTAATAATGCATAGGAGAACACGCTGGGGACCCACTCTCATGCCAGGGTTTGTGCTGGTAGTTGGCAGGTTACTGAATAGGTGTTCACATCAACTTCACCCAACTCGTCATCTCCTGTCTTGGACTGAGTTGAAGAAGTTGGGGAGAAGCTGGGATTTGAAGCAGGGAATGTGCAAGATTTTGTCTGGGAGACAAGGAATAACGGCAATCTGGGGGAGGCCCTGCAATAAACCAAACTGTGGGAAGGGAATGACGCTCTTTGCTCCCACACCACCCAGAAATAAACCACCCCCTGAGGACTGCTCATAAACCCCATTCCCACCCAGTTTTGCTCTCCTAAACATCTCTGGAGCAAAAAGCCCTGCTACCTACTGTGCTGTAAGCAGACTTTGTCCTAGTGAGCTTGGCAGAACAGCCCCCCAGGAGCAAAACCAGGCCATGTTTCTCTCACAACACTCCAAGACCTGCCCAGTTTAGGGGTCTTACAATCCTTTCTTCTCCCCCTGTGTTCGCTACATGTGTTTGCTTTGGCCACCTCACCCCAACCTCCTTTTCATTTCTAATTTTTGTATTCAATCACTTTACACGCAGCAATTGACTTCAGTCAGAGCACACACAGGTCCTCATTTGTTCCCCAGCCCAAGCCATAGACTGTGCAGTGTTTGGTGTCGCGAACAGGAGGAAAATGGAGACAGAGAAGAGGTGATTTACAGACACAGGTAGACACAGGATACAACAAGTGGAGGGGACTGGCTCATGGGGATGCTGGCCCAAGGGGTTCATGGCCCTGAGCGGAGCAATGCTTTTCTCAAACGGCTTTCTGTTGTCCACACGAAGGAACATTGTGTGTTCTAAAAACCCCACCAAATCACATCTGCTAGCTGGAATGCAAAACACTGTGCTGTTCACGGTGGGATTTTCAACCGGGACTGGATTTGACTGTTTTCCCGTTGTTTATTCCCACTTGCGGTGTGTGCGTAATCTGGTGTCATCGTGCTCTGGCGAAATGAGGCATCAGTGGTTTGGTTTGTTTGCTCTTCTCCAGGAAACGTGGCTCCCTTGTGGTGGAGTGGTCCTGGCTTTCCCTCCTGCCTCATCATCTAAACGCAGAGGTTGCAGTGGCGTCTGTGTTAAAAGTCATTGCAAAGCTGCGCCCAAGGTTATATGGAATGCTGAGGTGAAGAGGGGCACAGGGTCCAGCTCTTTGTTTTGGGCACTGCCTCTGTCCTCACATAAGGACAAGAAACTAGATAGTTTTTGCATGCAAGTCAATGAGAGAATCTTGAAGAGGTAAAGCTTTAAGTGGTGGCCGTCCACGTACCATGCTCTGCACTGCACACTGTAGCTGGGTTGGACAAAGCCTCATAACTCAATAGCAACTAGCAGGTACACTGAAATTAGCTAAAGAGTTAGAGAACACCCTCCCTCTTTCTTCCTCAATGTTTATTGCCTTGAAATATGTCTGCTACATGATGCAGGCAACTTTGTCACATGGGATTTATATTGATCCCCATAAACTTTGATACACACACCTTTAATGTCACCAGCATCCTTAGGACTTGAGTCAAAATTTTCATGGTTAAGGTTCATTTCTAAGGATCCCTTTCCCATTCTGTTTTGACAGGTGACATATAATTTATCTCTTATTTTTACAGCTCTGAATAATCCCAGTCTGAAATGCACCACTGCCAACCAAAGACACACATCACTTCCAGATGCTGACTAAACTCAGTCCAAAATCTATTTAGATCACTCAGGAAAGGCTCAGAAATGAGACACAGAGGTTACCCTGCTCCTGGGGACCTGCCTGACCCTCTTCTTCCCTCACTGCCTTCCTAAATCTCAAGTCATGAACAAAATCTTGTGTAAGGAGCATCAAGAAAGTGAATGCCTCATGGGAGAGAGAAGACCACGGTCACCTTTGACTATGGTAGCCCAGCAAGAGAGGAGTTAAACCCTGGTAGCACCTCTGAGGGGCTGGAACCCAAGAGGTGTGCAAACATCAGCCAGCCCCTCAGAAGTGCTGAGTTTGCCTGGGGGTTGCTAAATTCCTGCCTCTCCCCGTGTAGTTGACATCTCCATCCTCACCAGCTCAGGTGCTGCCTGCCCTCCCCTGCCTAGCTGGGGCAGAGAAGTGAAAATAAAGGTGGTTATGAGGATGGAGAAAACACTGCTGCAAAGGTGGTTCCTGGCAAAGGAGGGTTTGCCACGTCATGGGACACTTCTCAGCTTCAGCCTACAAACAGCTCCCATTGAGGCATTAGAGAGGGAGGATGGAAAAGTACCAGTGAGCGCTTGCTCCCAGACCTCCTCCTCCCATAGGGAGCTTTGCAGATACCCAGCACATGCGCTTCCATGCTGTGGTATTTAACACAGGGCTGTGGGGAGCATGATGCTTCTCTAGGGTCTCAGGCACTACAATTGGTGCAGGGATAATGCAGGGAGGCAACTGTGAGAACTAATTGACCCGGTGCTTTCAAAGGTGGTGTTAGGAAATGGTTTCTGCTTGGCCCTGTTCCCACAGCTGAATCCAAGGAGGACAACAGAGGGGTCACTTGGGCAGTGCCAACATTTCCAAGTCTACCTCCAGGCAAAGGGGTTAAATCCGTAGGCAACTCATGCCAAACCCAAAGCCCAAGAACCAGGGATGACAGACTGGCTGATCTGAGAGCTGTCTGAGTGTTTCGCAGTCACAACTTGAAAATGAGAGGTGAGCAGTTTATAATGAAGCTGTGTCACCGGCTGGCATGTGAAAAGCATTTCCACTCTGTCAACAGCAGGAGAGAAACTGGAGGAAATGATACTAAACCAAATTTCATTTGCCTTTATTCGTAAAGCGTCTCCCCATCTCAGCAGCTAAGCAGATTCAGGGCAATCTTTGGGCTCAGGGCTTAGAGTGCATGCCCTATTTGCAGCATGGCATAGATCAATGCACAAGTTAAGACCCATCAACACGTAAATTAAGCTAACACCAGACTCATCCTGGTGTCAGAAAGCATGCCAAGGCAGCATTCACGTATGAGTAACAGCAATGGACGATTGACCACATTCTCTTGAGATTAAGTAAGAGATAAGAAGACTCAGATCCCTTGTCTATGGGCTTCATGCAGCCATGGACAGGGAGAGAAACAGCTTTCCTCCACCTCTGAATCTGATTTGCCCATTATTTCCAAGCGCCTGCCCTCCAGCCTTGGGAGTAATTGGGGATACAGATCTCTTTACAATTCTTCTCCATAAGCACATGAGTCAGAGCTGCTGCCTTCATTTGCAGGTAATCACACTAGTGAATGCAGCCACACTAGCGCCTTGCCTTTTAACTTCCTTTGGAGTTTTAATGTTCTGGATCTGGATCAGCTCTCGGCTCGTTATTTATTGCCATTCCTCCCAACCTGAAATGGGTCCCACAAGCTCTCTGGTAGGCGGGATGACAGATAATCTAATTCCAAAGGAGTTTCTGGAAGTGTCACTGTCCTCTACAGAAAACAGCATCATTCAGAACGTTTAGCCCCATGATTTTACAGTGAGTTAATGCTGTAACCATCCCTTCCTTGCCCCCACAGCTACTAGGGGCATTATCAACACCTATCAGTGCAAGGGCAGTTCTGCCACTTCCCTTTTGTAGTAGGAAACTGAGTTACTGAGAGAATACTTGCCAGAGCTCACAGAATCAATGCAAGGAACTGAGGGAAACTGTTAGAGGTAACACTGTTACACAGAGCATCCTTCCTCCTGCCAGGGTGCAGGTAACCCATGGAGGCACAGCACTACAGTTTATATCTCCCACCAAGTACCATGCACTTCATACAACTTGCAATCTGATTCATACCAATCCTTAGCATCATTTATGGGTGATTCGCCATCTCTTGTCAGCCAAGTTCCTGCAGTTATTCTTTTCCAGCATGGAAACTCATTGAGTGCTACAGTTATCCAGGACTAAGCAGTGAAGGGTACTAAGAACGGTCAGGAGTCACAGCATCTCTTGATCTCATCAGTGAGCCTGCCCTTGCCTCTGAAGACCTCAGCATGTGCACCGTAGCTTGGTAATATGGGAGAGAATTAGAAAGCAGTACTCCTCACACCTCCAAACATCTCTTTCAGCTTTGCTAACTTAGGAGGACCAGTGTGTCTTCATGAAATGTGCTGGGTGGCTGTAGCCTGATTCTCTCCATTTGCCAAGTGCAAGGCTGCAGTCAGACCACTCAGACACCGGTTTAACCCCAGATAACAGTTTAACTCCTGCTTAATTCAGCCAAAGTATCCAACAGCAAATGTCTGTTGAGTGCTAGTGGGAAAAATACAAAAGCAACAGGCACAGGAGCCCGTTGATCTGTTGATTTAGGAAGGGTGACAGGGAGAAAGCAGCTGTCCAGCCAATCTGAGGAGCGTATAGCAAAGTGCAGGGCCCTCTCTGAGCCTTGCTAAACAAGGGTGCTCTGTGAGTGGAGAGCTGCAGGACTTCCAGTTCTTCCAGAAGTCCAGGTCTTGAGCCGCTGTTCCCTGCCAGGTGCCTGTGGTCATCAGCGCCAGGGCACTGGCAGCCAGGACAAGATGACCAGAGCTGCCTCTTCTCTCCTCAAATCAGAGTTGTGCAAATTGCTCCCTGGCTTCACAAACTGCTTTACATTAAACACAGGTCTCTTTTCTTACCTGAAGTTTGTGATGCCATCCCTGCTACCACTAAGAACTAGAGTGTATCTTAAATTCCTTCTGCCTTTATCCATGGCCTGAAAGAAAATCAGACCAATCTCCCTCATCCAGCTTGTACCCCAGTCCTCAGTGTATTTTTAACGCCCCAAAACCCAGCTCTATACCCTCCCATACTGTTTTGCTGATGAAGCTTAGCCTTCTCCAAAAGAAGGGATCATCAGCATCATTGGCAGGCACCCTGGGTTTATGTTCTCTTTAGTACCTTCAAAGCCTATTGATGCTACTGTGTTAGGGCCACTTCTTTCAATCCCCTAATATCTCTGCTGCTCTGCCCATGCAGGCACTGTGTAAGGAAACAACCCTAAGGCTCCTGCATTTTTCTGCAACAGAAGTGTTGGCTGTTTTCACACAAGAGCCTTGAAGTGTACCCTGTGTTTTATATCAGGCCTGGCAATGTCTCTAGGAAGATTTATCACCAGTTGTTGGAACAAATGCCCAGCAGCTGGAGCAGGGCCTGGAGAAAAGATATCCTCCATAAAGCCCCTCTCTACATTGATTAGAGCTCAGCAGGCTTTTCTACAGAGACACTAGTGTGATCCTAGGCCTCAAAGAGGGGCATTTTGATATCCTGGAGAGGCTTGTTCACGGTCCAATGCTTAATTCACCAGCCAAGATTCCTGCTTTTCAGCCCAGAGGCTGTGTGCAGCTTTGGTCCCATCATTAAAGACAGTTTTTCATGGATTTCTATCAAGGGGCTGCTCTTGGGCATGTCTGCACTGCCGGCAGCACGGCAAAGCACAGTTAACCCAGGTTAGCACAGGAGCTGGAAGGAAGCAAGTCCTGGATGTTTGGTTGCCTGTGCTGTGGACCCAGTCCACTCCATAGCATAGAGCTGAGCTGGAGCAGAAAAGGGGAGTGAGAGGAGAGGTGACGCCCCAACGTGTCCCACCACACCACGCACCCCATGGATTCATACCGCTGCACTCTGGGGTTTGCCCTGCTCTGTGCTCTCTGGTCAGATAGGGGCCACCTGAATTCCATGTGTGAGTGCAGCAATACAGGTGTGGCCAAACCCTGCTGCTACTGCATCTCCAGTCCCGCATCCCAGACACATATCCAACCAGGCAGGCATTTCTCCAGCAGAAGGGAAATGCATCTCTGATCAAACCTTAACATCTTTGTTTCTCGCTCCTGCTCTCCATCTACTGGTGTTTTTTGGACCCACTGGGTGCTGCTGCTCATGCAGAGGTCTCCAACACATGAAATGAAATACAGGGGTGGCTACAGGCCCTGCAGTCAGGATCTGAGAGTCCTCAACAGTAGCAGGTTGGCAGCTTCTCAGAAGACAGCGTTAGCACTCACCGCAGGGCAGAAAACGATGTCTGAACGTGTTTGAGGTCAGTCTGCCCCAAGCTGTGCTTCCTCCTGTTGAGGTCTCAGCTCTTATTAACCAGCTCCTTCTTTCCCTTGCAGCTCATGCTAGTACCTAGAAAGAAAACCGCTTTCTCCACCTTTACATACTGAAATTCCTCAGCAGGAGCTCACTGCAGCACAGACAGAGGCACCATGGGGAGGTCGGGTTCAGGTCAGGGGGAGCAAACTGCTGCCCAGAGAGACAGAAGCTGTCCTGTCAGACCAGTCCCTTCTTCATCCATCCTCATCAGCCTCTCATATGTCACCCCTCATTTGCTATAGTGAAAAGTGAGCAGTTATTCTCAATCCACCCATTCTCTCTCTTCTGGTTTCTAATCCTGGCCCTATGACATTGATCCCAGGGAAGAGTGCTTCCCATCAGCTCCCTCCAGGCTTGCTGCTTAGAGGGAACTTGAAATAATTGATCTGGCATTTTACACTGTATGCTTATATTCACTTGCTAAGTGCTTCCCAAATGAGTTTCCTGCTTAAAGCTGGGTTCTGAAGGGGTCCTTGAGTAGCTTCTTGTCACATAGCAAGGGGGCAGTTTTCCTCATGTGCTCGAGCTGCCTTTCTGGTTCAAGTTATGCAGTCAAGTTAAAATTAAGGTTCCTCTGTTTTGAGACTCAGGAAGGACAAAAGAGCTTGGCAGGGTCAGCAGCAGGGGGGCAATGCTCTCAACATACACTTGAATAAAAGGCAGAGAACATAATGGCGAGGGACTGATGCAGCGATCACATATGTGGCCACATTGTGGAGGCAGGGATGGCGTCTAAGACCAGTGCTGTGGTTACTGGGTCTGTGGGGAGGACCCCTATGATGTGGAGCATCACAGAGCCCAGGCAGTGCAAAGGCAGCATGCTTTGGGCCACTTGGTTTCCACATCTCCCTTCCCCGCCACTGTCAATGCTCTGTTTTGCTCCGGTGCGTGCTCCCTTCTCTGTCTGGTGCGCCACACACTGCATGGCTGTGGAGAAGGTGCTGGACCGCTGGCTTTCTTTAACCGGAGACATGCCAGCAGCTCATTTGCCCACATCAGCAGGAAAGAATTGATGTCACAAACCAGCCTCAGCACTAACGGACATGGAAAATTGGCAGGGAAGAGACCAGGATAATTGCAGTGGCCAAGGGAGCATGGAACAGCGCTATCCAGAGACACACATCAAAGGAAACTCCCTGGCTCTGCCATCAGCCCTGCTTCCCTCCTCCACCTTTTGTCTCCTACCCTGAGGCTACCATGAGCCAGGCTGTGCCTGCCAGCCCTCCACCTCTGCATCCAGACTGCAGGGTAAATAGCGTGGCTTTAGATGAAGAAATGAAGTGCCCAAAGTGTCTCATGGACTGTGTGGGATTCACGCTGTCCTTCCTTGCACCCCAACCTCCTCCCCACAAGCTGAGCAGGGTTGAATAGAGAAGCCTGTGTAGGGACAGTGGCTTTTGCAGGGCTGGCATGCGTCAGGGGACAAACCTGAGAGCCACACACAGGACAAGTGGAAAAATACAGCCAGGTCACCTTGCTAATGACTAATGGAGGGTTATTCTTGGCCACTCTCTCCCTGTACCAAGGTGGAGTGCTGTAAACACTGTCCCAGAGCCTTTCCTGCCTCCTGGTATTGCTTCCCAATTAACCCGCATCCTGAGTTTCAGGCAATAGCTTAGTAATGGGCAGAAATACTCACCTACCTCATCTAACTCCCAGCGCCCTGGCTGGCAGTGGCTAGATGCGTTCTGTACCCCTCAGGTCCATTCTCAGACACATAAACACTCATGTATCACCTTCACCTATGACAGACGGGGTTCACCAGGCAGATCCTGCTTGCCTAAGCCCAAGTATCTTAATACTCTTCCCTAATAGCAGCCACCACAAATACACTTCACTCATCTCCCAAGCACAGGAGGAAATAAATGGCCGCAGTACATCTGTGCCTTCTGCAAAACTGCTTCTGTAAAAGCTGGGACATGTAAATACAGCAGGGAAACAGGCTGGGAGTTAGGGATGCGCACAGAGAAATCAGCTTCTGGATTGGAGATCAGACAGAAAATTCAGGGATATTTCATTAGGGAATATTGAGTAAGGAAAGGTACAAAGTCCAGGAGAAGAAAAAGAAAGGAGACAAGCTCCCAAGAAAAAGGGATGGGCACAACTTGAACGTGAAGTAGTTAAATATATCAATGCCCCTGTCAAGAATGAAGAGACCCGGTCATGTCACTTTGCCTTCTAAGTCAGTGTCATCACTGTGAATATAACTCAGGAGTCCTGACCGCCAGTCCCTGAGCTAACCACCAGGCACTGCTCCTCCCTAATGTCTAATAGCAACCACCACAAATATGCTTCACTCATCTCCTAAGCACAGCAGGAAATAAATGGCCACAGTATATTCGTGCCTTCTGTAGAGCTGCTGTTCAGTTCTGGTGCTGCCCTCAGGTAACCTGGGAAAGAGAGGCTCTTGTAAGACACCCAAGACACTGTTGGCCACAGAATGATGTAAGCTTTAAAAACAAAGCAAGCAGCAACAATAAGGAAGATAAACCAGCCAGGAGTGAGCACTTTGTTTTCATGGGGAAGAGCAGGATTTGCAAGCAGGAGAGCTGGAATGCTGCTTCCCCTGCCTGGGAACAAGCATGCTGGGCCACTATATGGCTATGTGTAGGAAAGCGAATATATGTAAAGCAGAGGGTTTTTTTTAACATGGCTTTGGGCAAAGCTGTGCACTTCACTTCTCTAGTTTTAAAGAAGTAATAATGGTACTTCCATGTGTCACAAGTTAAAGTGGCACGTTAGCGTGGGTAGAGATCTCAAACAGATCATGGCAGCTCAGATAATGCCACGCAATAAGGTAGCAACATGGGTCTCATCGATGCATCAGTTCTCTACTCCCCTTGTCAGTTTACTGCAAACTAAAATGAAACAAACTCCAGATATTCATTTTCAGGGATCTCAGCGAGCCCAAGGGATCCAATATAACGGTAGAACAATGAATCCAAAAATCCCAACAACAGCAGAAACAAACATGTAAATAAAAACAGCAGAAAAAACCTTCTAAGTAAGGTCATGCCTCACTCACAGAACTGTCTTTATGGTGAGAAACACAGAGCAAGCTCTGCCAGGGTACTCAGAACTCTAGGGGATGCAAATTCCACAGTGATGGGTTTCATAGAAACATCCAGAGAGAAAGAGGTCTGTGATGGGCTTGTCACTAGAGTATGGACAAGGCTGAGCAATTTGAACCTGTCTTGGGAGATTCTGCATCAATGGAACTGCTGTTCTCTGTCGAGCAGGATTGGGAGATGGAAGAAGCTTTTACGAAATGTTGGAGATACCGAAGAACTGTCTGGTTTTACCCATATACACAGGGGTAAAACTGAAATTGGGTGGGTTTAGCTGAAGGCATCAAGGGATTCAATATGAGGAGTAAGTCAGGCTCTTGGTCCTTGCTCTCCTCTCTACATAGGGATGGTGTCCTACCCATGCACTCCACACCTGACCACCCAGGCTGCCTGTCTACAGCACTCAGTCTGGGGTAGGGAAGCAGGGAGCATCGCGGCCTCATTTAGCTTAGTTTAATCCAAGATCCTGATGCACATGCTGCCCTCCTGAGCAGTTTCTTTCTCGCAGCTTGAACGCTCCTCACTGTTGTTCCCCACCATTTTGCAGGCAAGTTCCTTCTCCTGGTTGCTAGTGTTAACACAGGTTTCCCTTGTTCTGTCCCTTGAAATTTCCAGTAAAGCGCCTTTAATACAATCTCTCTGTGGCTGCTGTAATTATGTGTGAAATACTTTTTACCCCCATAAACCAAAGAAAACAAATCAACACAGTGAGATCCTTTCTCTCGGGCTGTTTGGCAGGTCTCATGGTCTTCAAAAACCTTATCCAAGGTCCACACAGTCTCTGCTGTCTTTTCACAACAGCTACTTTTGGGTTCCTGTAAAAGGACTCAACAAAGGAAAGGGTAAAACAAATCACAAAGCCCTCAAAAGCTATTTTCTCACCTGAATGGTCCCAAGCCAAAGGACAGGCTGCCTGATGAAGAGTGTGTGTGCTCTGTGACAGGGTTGTTTCTAAAGGGAGGAGGGATATGGAGCAGCATGGCAGCATCTCCGCACCTTGCTGCTCCATCCTTGGGTAGCATCCTGGTGTGTGCGCAGTCTTGATAGCTCACCTCAGTCATAACCCATAGACCCCACACCCTTTCCCAGTGCTTCTCCAGGCGTATCCCAAGGCTCTTGCCTTGCAACTCCATCCTGACCTGCATCAGCCCTGTTCAAGCCCAGTTCTCCTCGGGACTGCATCCATTGCGGTGGTTCTTGATTTTTCTTGCCACTGGGCTTTTCTAATAATGCTTGGGAAAAGAGAGTCCAGAAAGCTGATGGCCTTCGAAACGAAGCATGGCTGTCACTCCTTCCATACAGGAAAGTATTCTTATGTCTCTTTTTCCAAAAGCAGTACTACACACTTAACACTTAAGGGAACATTACCCCCCTATTTAGGACTTATTTGAAACACCTCAAAGAAGTAGAAAAAAGAGAAGGAAGTCAAGCTTATATGCTATGGGAGCAGCTAGTAAGTACACCAGGTCTATTACTCGCTCATCTGAAGGGCCCTGGCGTTATGTCAGGTTCCTTCTTCCAGAGATGGCTGGTCCCTTTCTGGGAACAGGGACGTTACCCTTGCAGCTGCCACCAGCATCCTCACTTCAAGGCTCAGCTTTCTGCCAGCTCTCACATGAGATCTACACCACTGTTAACTCGCTCCTCCAAGCAAGCAGCGTTTTAACACAGAGTCTGCTCTGGAGTAGCATTATTCCTTTCCAGACATCAAGACTCTTCCCCCATGCCCTCAGGCAACTCTGCTACTGCATCCAAGCTGATGCAGCCATGCATTTTGCTGAAGCAGAAACACAGCATCAAGCAACGATTGCTGTCTGCTTCTCTGAACAGTGATGTACATCTCACCCAAGCCTCTGAGGGGCAGATGATGGTTGAGAGCAGAACCCACCTCCTGCAGCAGTCCCGACCCCGGGTGTCCCAAGGCTGAGCCCCAAGCAGCTGCCCCAGCCCTGTGCACACAGGCTTGTTTCTGGGAATGCTGTATCTGGCAGAGCCCTTCCTACTTCACAAATATTGACACTGAGCTCTCTGCATCCCAGCAGAGGAATAACATTTTCAGGGAGCCCCTGATCTGCAGAGCTTCTCTGTTAAACACGGGGAGTTGGATTTTACTCCTTTGCTCTCTTGTCACTGTCACAACTCTACAGAGTCCAACCCTGACCCAGCTTCATCCACCAGGAGCCTCTGAAGGCCGCATGGAAAGTCCTCCTGGAGGCATAGTCACTGCTTTGCAGGGATATTTCACAAGAGTACAGATGCCAGGAAGCAGCAGCTGTCAAAGGGAGACCTGTTAGGAGCCCTGAGCTCAATCCTAGCTGAGGTCTTCAGAAAGCAACAGCAATCTGTAAACTAGAAGCATACACACTGCTGGAAAGGTATCCTGAGGAATTTTCCCCTGCATCTCCATTCAGTCCCATGTTTGGCAGTGAGTGTGGATCTAATCCCATCATGGATGCAAAAAACCTATGGCAGTTCAAAATGCTCTCTGCTAACGCAAACAAAAGCCAAGGCAAGTTTTGCTTACCAGCCATACCATATGTACCTCAACCCAGGCTCAAACATCTACCCTTCCTCAACCTAGAAACTCAGCAGAGGGCACAGGGACACATCAACATACAGCCAAAGGTCCAGCTGCAGTTGCTAAGAAAAGGAGGAAGTTGTTTGCAAGTGTTCTCTTGGTGATGCAGAACCTTATGAGCTCTAATTCTGGATGCTCCACAGACAGCCTCTCCAATACTGGGGGAAGGATGGGAGGGTCACAACCAGCTCTCCAACCATGGGTGTTTTAATGGAAGGCTTGGTCTGACCCCTGGGTACTCAGAGTTCAAATGTGAGGCAGGTTACGTCTTCCAGTGGCATATTAAAAAGTTGAGGTGTGTTATTAGAAGCAACCCTGAGGATATTTCTGGGCCTCCTGAATTAAAATCCCAGCTCCAATCCAGACAGAGAAATGTCCTCTCTTCTGCAGCAAACAGACACATTTGCTGAAAACTGAAAAATAAGGAGCAAAATGCTGAAAACAGAGGATGAGGTTTAATGGGTAAATAAACCAGGAAAGAGAAAGACTAATAATAAGCATAAGAGAAGTGAAAGGAACAAGCTGCCAACTCACTGCCAGCCCTGGGGCTGGGTAACTTATCAAGGTCTCCATATGTCCTGCCTGGAGATGCCACTTACATCTCTGTCCCTCTGTACAAGGCTGCTACTGAGATCTGACAGCTCAAGCAGAAGGGCCGGCAGCAGATAGCAACATCCAGCAGTGATCTCAAATCCACATGTTATAAGCAGGTCCATATATATATATATACATATTGCTATTGAATTGTGGAGCTTTTAGTGGGATTTTTGTTTCAAGACTGACAACCTGTTTTTACAACATTTTCTTGCTTACCAACATGAAACTTGCAAATTAGGAACTGAGACATAAATGGGAAAGGGAAAATGAATACTCGAGGCAGGATGAGAGGGTTAAAAGGTTCATTGAGTGATGACAGAAAAGGCTGACCTCCAAGAGATGAGCGTACACCTCTTGCTGAAGGACTGAAAACCTATTTTACTACAGCCAGAAAAGCCTACAGCCTGCTGTGAATGTTCTTGGACTCTCTGCTTTAAAAAATGACCTCTGGGCTGTTGCATGCCAATGAAGCCAAGTCTGAGGTCCCCTTATTTATCAGCTAAAGCTGCCCAGCCTGGACGATTCCTAGAAAGTTCTTTGCAGCCAAGTGCCTTGACCCAGTCCTTTGCAGGGTCTTAGGAGCTGCTGGCACAATAGCCATGACCTGAGCAGGAGATATGCAAGGTAGCTTCTAGGTTCCTTCGAGCAAGGTTCCTTCTAGCTCCTAGGAGGAAGCCTTTCCCTGTCCAGAAATAAGAGGCTTTTGCGGTGGAGGACCTCATTCACCTCTCAGCGGTGAGAGGCAGAGATTTGTTCCTCCTGTCCCTCAGCATGACCGACCAGAAGACAAACCATACCCAGAGCTGCCAGCAGCCCCTTCCATGGTATCAGACTACTGCCTATGTTGAGCTTCCCTTTCGCCACCACCAACTCAGCTAAAATACCTCTTTATGGTACCAGCATATATCATTTATGTTATATTACCAATTATAAAGCATTGGTACACCCATGTCAAAAGCCTCTCCAGTGACCTCTCCCACCTTCAAAGCAGCCAAAAATCCTGACCACTGAGGCCAGAGGAGCTTTCTGAAGGCAGATTGAGCTATACCTACTGCTGGACCCTGTTTGTTGCCTGCTCTCTGCACTCCCACCAGGCTCAGAGATGCAAACACTTTCCATTAGAACAAGACAAACACCACAAAACACCTTGCTCAACAAAAAAGGGGGCAAACAAAGCAAAAGGAGAAACCCTGCAAAAGTCCCCCTAATCAACCAGTTTCACTGGGGGACAAGGAGAGCTCCGGGCTTCCCTGTTGACACTGCGTGGGGAGGGGCATCCAACCCCACTTGGGAGCAAGGCACATGTCATCCCTGTAGCCAAAGCAAAAGGGTGTGAGACCATAAATACCCGGCCCAGCAAAACCTGCTGGACTTTACTCAATCTCTCCACCAGTTTCCCAGGTCAACAGTGCCCTGTTTATACTGCACAGGGGAAGAAAAAGCATTCTGGGAGGAAAGCAAACAGAGAAGATGCCCCATACCCGTACAAAAGGCACTGTATTCACATGTTGCTCCATCCTAGGCTGGGAGAAACATAAAATTAGACCTGTTTTCATTCATTCATTGTATAAATACCCTGTGTGGTGCCCACCCCTATGTTTTCTTGCTGAGCCTGCATGTCTCCATCAGGGATGGTGGGAGAGGGCGGGCAAAGTGATGTTCAGCCTAAGGAGCTGATTCACAAGGTGAGGTGAGGGCATGAGTGAGTGCAAGAGGAAAGGAAAGGAGAAAGGGAGAGCTGGGGTTTGTGTTTGAAGGCAAGTGGTGTGCGAGGGCAGCATGCATGGGCAGGGAGGTGCACGCAGCATCGCCTTGGCCAAGAGAGCGGTCCACACTGTGCCTCATGGACAACAGAGCTTCACCATCATCTAGGGTTAGCCAGGAAAGCTGGATGCGTACTGCAGACCCTGAGCATGGAGCTGGGCAGCAGAAGAGACAGCAGGTGCCTTGTGCCATAGGAGCACTGTAGATGGAGGTTGATGGCCATGCAGTCACATGTCAACAGATGAACAGCACCCTGCAGACCTGTCACACCCGGCTGCAGCCTTGCCACTGCCCACTCCCCTCACCAAGGAGGAGTCAGCCCTTCCCTGCAACCCAAAATCCCCAGCCAAACACAACAGACTGTTTCCCAGGGGTGCCCTCCATGAATGCAGAGGGAAGAGCAGCCTCAGGGCACAAGCAATCCCTTCTATGTGCCAAGCTCCAGCCTGAATGGCAGCATAAGCCCTAACACTGCACGTGTTTAAGCTAGTGGAGCCCATTCCCTTCACACCCTGCTTGTGGCCATCCAAGAACAAAGGTGAGATGCTGGGCAGGCACAACAAGCGTAAGAGACCTCACCTAGGCAAGCCGATATTGCTCAGAGCCAATCTGGAGGCATCCATTCCCACTCCCTCCATACAGCCCTGTTGAGCAATCAGAAAGACATCAGGAAGATGGGAAAAGCAGAAAGAAGAAAACACTATTTAAGTAACCTGCTGCCAGACAAAGGCTGGTCTGTGAGCACCATCCCAGCCCGGGACGCTATTTTGATCAGGTGATGAACACAGTATCACTGTGGGGGGAGCCCCTGTTTACATCTGACTGTAGGGACTGCAAGCAGAAGGCTGCTCATTCAGCACGAGCCAGAGCATCCTGGTCACTGCAGGTTCAATAGGTACATTGTCCAGTGCAGGAGGTTCAGGAAGGGCACCGTTTCCAATCTGGGATGCAAACAGGGCTGGGACATTGTGTGTATGGGGTTTGCTTTTTAAATAGGGGGTGAGTTTTCCACCTGCACCAACAAAGCTGATATTCACGCTGGAATAAAGAGGTACAGGTGTCATGTCTTGGGGAGGAAGGTTTCTCTGTGCACTTTTTACCCCAGGGTATTGATTCACTCTTTTCAGTCCCCTCCTACGCTCTCAGGATAACACCTCAATAGGCAAAGCCTCCCCTGAGAGGCTTTAGAACACTCCTGATTTTTAGCTAGAAGGATTTCAGCACTGTCTCCTCCAATCCCTCCAGTAGGACCCCAAAGTAATACCATACAATCAGCCCCCAAGGCACAGCAACATGGGACACAGACATGTACATAACACTATGCTTTTCCCATCCTGGAATCTTGGCTTGGAGAAGTGAAAGACCCAAACATGAGGGTCAAAGCCAACACTGAGGCAGTCTTACAGCAGCACTTGGGCAAGAGCCATTCAGGTTTTGTCCGTGAAATACTGGAGGAAATCCTTGCTAATGCAAGAATCTGCAAGCTCTGAAGGGATTTCCTCCTACAGCAGCAGTTCCATCACCAGAAACACAAAGCTGCCCATTGGGTAAGCAAGAGAAAGCAGCAGCACCCACACAACAAGGGCCGTGTGTGTGTCAGCAGTACCTGAATGATTCATAGGAGCACGTACGTATGTGTGCGTGCACATCACAGCCTATACCCCAGCATCTCTCTCCCATGCACACTCAAGCTGAAAGCCAGAAAGGATGCCAAGTGTCAAGCACCTGAGCAGAAGCACAGAAAAGGGCCACCTCACCCTCTCCCCACCATCCCAATTAGAGGCTGCTTTCTCTCATCAGTCAGGGCACAAAGCAATGCTCATCTCTCATCCACTGCAGAAGGCATTGGGCTGTCAGCCTCCTTTCCTTTGCTCCTTATCTCCTGGCCAGAGAGGTGAGCTCCGGGCTGGCAGGTAGGTGGGAGCTGGCTAGTTCTTTTCCCACCAGGATCAAAGCACAGCAGAAGTTTCCAAGAGGCATCTTCATCTCTGCAGAGCATCACTGCTTCAGAGAAGACAGGTTAGCAGTGCAGGCTAAGCTCCTGAGCTGCTGCAGCAGCTCAAGGCCTTCACTGGTTTTAAAAGAGGGAATGGGGTTGGAAAAGGAGATGTTCTGGCTCTGACACTGGTTTCTCCCCTAGTTTTGAGCAAGTTATCTTCCCTCCATGTGCCTCAGTACCATGCGGTGCCAGGGCTTCAGCACACCACAGAGCAGCGAGAACTCCAATAGTATCTGCGATGGCTGGTCAAGAAACATCTGTTTAAAGCATAAACAGAAATGCTTTAATGAGGTTAAAGCGTGAACATTACTTCTGGGGCACAAGCTCAAAGCTCTTGGGTTATCACCAGATCTCCAGTGCCTTTTCCTGAGGATAAGTCACAGATTTGGGTACCACCGTGCTCAGATGGTTTTGCACAGGGCAGCTGGGATCCCAAGCCCCCTTCTCATGTCCCTGCTGCTTTGCTTGTAAGTGCCTAATTAGCTTTTAATAAGACACTCTATAAGTGGTAAGTGTTCTAGGGACATAAAACTTTCTTGTTCATCCTGAGAGTAAGAAAGGGGTTTGAGCTGAGAGCTGGGAGATGGCTGCACTGGGAAGCAGCAGTAGTTCACAACAGCAAATGTCTCAATTTGTGGAGTTCTTAAAAGCACAAAACTTTCTAACAGTTTGAGGGTTTTATTCTTTATTTTACTATTTGTTCTATTTCTTTTTTCCTCTCAGCTGGAAACCCAAGCCTTTCATTTTTTTAGGAAAACTTCAAGCAACTATCACCTTAACAGATACAACCTTCTGCTATTTCTCCCTTTTCTGCCCATTTTCACTCAGGGACTGCTTCCACCATACACATTCTGGGCATTCAACAGGTTTCACGGCAAAGCTATTATCCGCCCTTCCTTGGCCATGGGGTTTGTTCTCTGTTCCAATATTTGAGCTCCCCAAAGGCTGAACCTCACTGGGAACAGACACAAACCTCCTTTGAACTTCATAATGACACACAAAAACCTTACCCAACTGTAAGCACTTTTGCAATGCACTACCTGTGTTTCAAAGAGCTCTGAGCTGTTGCTTCCCTGCTTAAAACAAAAAACAAAGGCCATCTATGTGACTTTCTTTGACCTGGCCTCTCCTCAGCTTTAAAAACCAAACAAACACAAGAGCAGTTTATGAATCACAATTTCTCTGAATATATTTAGCTGTTTTTCCAACCATTCCTGAAGCATACAAAAAATTGGAGCAGGCAGCAGGTACTGAGCAGTTCCTACCCCTTTCCTGAAGTTGCTAAGAAACCACTTTGTGTGGAGCATCACATTTTCCTAGCTGGTCAGCTCCGAAGTGGAATTTTCTCTGTTCCCTGGCTTAGGCTCACTGAAGGTTGAGATGGGGTTTTCGTTGCCAAACCACAGCAGCAACAGAGGGTACATGGGGCTAACAGTTAATCCACAGAAAAGCAACTAAACATATATGTTTTCCAAGAGGTCTTTATGTTCTGGGGAGAAAGGGCTGTGGCCAGGCATGAGATGCTTCAGCCTCTCACGTACATGAGTCTGCGCAAAATCAGTCAGGTCACATTTTATACCTCCTATGTACTTCTTTTTACTCTCAGCTGGAAATACTGAGTCCTACCTAAGGCATGAGCTGTCATGCCCCATCTGAAGTGTGTTTTCCCAATTCCCTCTCTTTGCTACAGCTATGCCATGCTGCCCAGTGCAGACACCTCAAGGAGGGGAGATAGGTGATGCGCGATGCCCCAGTACAGCCTGTGTGTCTCCATCTGTCCCAACCCACCCAGCAGTGGAGGTGGTGGTGGTAGCCCTGGGACAGACCTGATGGCCAGAACGTAGGAGGGAATGACCCTGCTTGACTTTAGCAGATGGGAATTAAATGTGATGTGGACAGGCAGCAGTGTTATACACTGAAAAGCATATGAGGTAGGGGAAACAAGCACAAACACAAACTGGGTGGAGAATGGATTGAGAGCAGCCCTGAGGAGGAGGACTTGGGGATGCTGGTTGACAAGAAGCTCAACATGAGCCAGCAGTGTGCACTTGCAGCCCAGAATCCAACTATATCTTAGGCTGCATCAAAAGGAGCGTGGCCAGCAGGTCAAGGGAGGGGATTCTTCCCCTCTGCTCTGGTGAGACCCCACTGGAGCACTGCATCCAGCTCTGGGGTCCCCAATGTAAGAAGGCTGTAGACCTGTTGAAGCAAGCCCAGAGGAGGCCACAAAGATGCTGCAAGGGCTAGAGCAGCTCTCCGATGGAGACAGCTGGGCTTGAGACACTGGAGGAGGAGGGATACCTCAGAGCAGCTTCCAGAACCTAATGGGGCCAGCAAGAGGGCAAATAGGGATAGAACAATAGGGAATGGCTTTAAACTACCAGAGAAGCTGTGGCTGCCCCATCCCTGGCAGTGTTCAAGGCCAGGTTGGACAAGGCTTGGAGCAACCTGCTCCAGTGGAAGGTGTCCCTGCCCGTGGCAGGGGGCTGGAACTGGATGAGCCTTAAAGTCCTTTCCAACCCAAACCATTCTATGATAAAGTCCAAGAGTTTCAGATAGGACTATAAATGTACTGTCCTTTTTAACAGCCGTGAAGCTTTCCCTCACTGCCCTTTTGACTTTATGCATAGGGGTACCTTATGTTAACTTTTAACACTAAAGGGAAATGTTTTAACATATTAAGTTTTAACATTTAAAGGAAAGTTTTAAAGTTATTATCTAGTGCTTCACTGATGAAAAAGGGGGAGATTCACAATCAAAATCTTGCTTTAAATATCTGAGGCAGAACAAGGCACTCACAGGAAGAAGCAAGTCTCCATGATCTGTGATCTGGGAACACTACCTGTCAGGATGATGGATGCACAGCTCTCACAAGCAGGCATGAAATTTGGGAAAGGGTTCCAAGTCTGAGGTTTAAAAGTGAGATGGTCAAGGAAGCAAGCTTTGAAACGAGGTACAGGATCAACGTAATTCATGGAGAGGGGAGAAACTTATCTCATAAGCCAGAAAGCAGAGGAGGGTGTTGGGAAGACAGAGGGAAGTACAAATATTAAGGATAACACTAAAAGAGAACAGGAAGGAGAGAGGCTGAGAGCAGATGTGTGGCTTGGATGCAAGGAGGGTGCATGAAGACCTCTCTGTATGCAGTCTTGAATTTTATCTTTCCTTTAGGCTGGTGATGCTCTCTTCTATGTTAGGAAAACAGCTTTGTGCTCTTTAAAATCCAGAGGGTTTCCCACCTTTTGAAGCCTCTTCAAAATTGAGGGCTTTAAAAGCTTTTCCACTCTTTCCCACAGGAGCAGCAGTTCAGACAGTAGGCTGTTGAGATTTGGTATAATTTGACCTATAAACCAATTAATCTCTGTCTCCCACTCCCCTCTGATCATCCAGATCACTGCCTGCACAAAGATTCTCCCTTGGACAGGAGATACTGACTATCTTTTAGCAGAGAGACCTTCACCAAGAGGCTGCAAGGAGAAGTTACTACTCTAGGAGCATCATTCAGTTGCACTTCCATGCTCAGGATCACCCCACCTTGATTTCTTGGGGACCTCTCAGCAGTTCAAATAGTGATGAACAGGGAGATGAAGGGACTCAGTGTGGACAGCCTCAGTCTGAGCTGGGACCTTCTTGCAAGCTTGAGGAGCTTCAAACCCAAGATCCCTGTCCACCCTCAGGTTTTACCATTGAAATAAAACAGAGTTTTCAACCAGAAGAGTTTTCTCAATTATGAAAACCCCATCAGCTTCCCACCTCCCCCCTGCTGCCATCTGGCTCCTTTGCAAACCACGATGAGGGCCTGCAGCAACAGACCCATTCCCTCCTCCTCCAAGCACAACTTTTTCCCCCACTCTCAGGTATCAGCATCCCTCACAGAAAAATAAATTAAAGCACAACACATCACCAAAACTGCCAAAGACTCACTTACAGAATCATCCCCAAAGTTTTAGAGTGCTCAGTTGTTAATATTACCACAAACTTACAAGCTCTGTTCTTCTCCCCAAACTTGTAGGAAAATTAACCCCCAACAGCCTCTTTTGCCTTTATATCACTTATCAGTAATTGATGGTCCAGGTGCTCTCCATTTCTTAATGCTGAGCAACGCTTTGCTTCCTCCCTTACTCTTCACTGAGCTCTCCTACCACCACCTGCCTCCTCCTCTGTGGCAGCTATTGAAGATGCGTGAGAGACTTCCCTAAACTTTCCTGTTGCTGTTCTCTCTGGACTTCCCAGTAAATCCGTTTCTGTTCAGACTGCAGTGATATTGACTGCATTGCAGGCACACACATACTTCGCTCAGGTTCCTTAATTAGTTTCATCTTATTTTAGTTTGTGTAAACCACATTCTCTTTTTATTACATAAACTATTTCTTCTCTCTCAACCACTTGTGGTGCTCCAGGCAGTTTGCTTCCAAACCAGAGGGCTAAATTTAATCCCCCACTCCCCATTCAGCTTTCTCCATTTGCAGTATTTTTTTTATATTTTTTTTTTTCCTTTCTTGTCTTTTTTGGGTTGGTTTGGGGTTTTTTTTTCCCCTCTTTCCAAGAGGCTGGGCTTCCTTTTCTGTCCATAAGCCCTCCTATTTCCCCCCCTGCCCCCTGGATGCCTGCCTACCTTTACTCTAAAATCCAGAGGAGGATCCAATACACTTAGTTTGCCAGCTCTTCAAGAGGTATCTAAGGAGGCTGACAGGAGTTTGATGGTCTCTCTTGCAGCCAGTGGCAGCTAATGTGGTCTGAAACCCTCTCTCTCTTTTTTGCCATTCACACACAGTACTTACTCTTCGAGCCTGCTGCTGCTGCCACTGCCTGAAAGGACCTGAAATACCACACAGGGAATTTTGATTTCTTCTGGGGAACCAGGGAAAGAAAGAAAAGAAAGGCAGGAAAACTCATCTGGAGATTGTGAAGAAGAAATACAGTAACAGCAAGAAGTGGCTAGCTCTTTGCTTCTTGAACGCTGAAAAAGACCTCATTTCTCTGCCAGGTGTATGGGACTTAGATTCTGGAAGCACTGCACTGAACTGTTAAAGGTAAGGTGTTGCGCTTTTCTCCTTCCTCTCTCTTTGGTGTCTTTTTCCTCAACTTTGCTGTGCCCTTCCTCAGTGCTCTAAGGATGCAAGCTCTCAGTCAGTGGATTGGTTGTTTCCCTGGTGAGGGAAATGTGAGCGAAGTTGTAAACTGATTGAGCCTGAGCTTCTCCACGGAGTTTCCCTTCCGCAAGCAGCGTGTTGTGAGCAGGTAGCCTGTGCCTGGAGTGCCTCTGCAGTGGTCGTCACCAACAACCCACCCGTTATGGGGAGCAAACCTGTAGTAGGAGGCAACAAATGTGTGTCAAGTTTGTTAGTTGGCTTGGGGAAGGGAAGAAAAGCCAGCTACATGAGAGATTCCCATAGCCAAAATCACAAGGTGGGAAAGCAGAGACAGCATTATCCCAGTTACCCCTCCCCAAAAGACCCTCCAACCCACTGGTGTTTCTTTGTGATGGATTTCAGCTCCCGCTCAAGCACTGGTGGTGTGTCTGATTCTGCTTCTGAGCACTGGGGAAGGAGGTGAATGATTTGTTGCAAGTGTCCTAAATGGCTGTGGGGTTTTTGATGTTTTTTGCTTTGATCAGTGCCATTGCTTTGCTATAGGGTGATCTCTGAGCTAGAGGGGTGTTAAACTCTCTAGGGGCTGAGAAGTTCTAAAGAGAATGAAAAGAGCCTGGATGCCAGAGGGTTTGAGAGTGCTCCCCTTGCTTGGGGATGGCAGGGACTGGTGGCTGGCGGAGTCTCCTGGGTTATTTCCAGTTAGCTGCTTCAGGCGTTACTCAGTACCTGCCCTCTTTCCAAAGCCATTTGCAGATGAAGCATATTTTTAGCAGTGGGTTTCAGGGAACTGAGCTTTACTGCAGAAGTGGACACAGCAAAAAAGGCTGTGATTTTCGGAATCTTTATCAGAAATTCTATTGTTTTATTAATCTACTACTTTTTAAGACTTTTCATTTAAACCTCCTTCCAAATAACCCTTGACATGTCGCAGAAAGTAATGCATTCTAACCTTTCCCTTTTGAGCGGTTTGGCCAAAAAACTTCAGCCTGAAAAGTTTTCCTAGCTTTCTAAAATAACTTTGCCAGATGTGGAGGGGGGGAACATCCCACAGCAGAATAGTTGGGAGAGCAGAATTTTTTAGCATTCCTCACTTCTTTGGTTTTCTTCTATAAACTCAGGATGTTGGATGGGCAGAGGGGCTGGTGGTTCAGGGTCTCAGTAGGGTGGGTTTTTAGATCCCATGTGCTTTTGGAAGCTGAACTGTTTCTTTGCTTTGGCTGTTTGATGTTATATTTTCCTGCTGCCTCCAAGAGACTGTATCTACCTGATAAGTTAAAGGGGAGATGTTGCTCCTTTCTGAGATGCTTCATGTTGCTGTGGGTACAGAAAGGGGAAGGCATCACCTCCCACCATGACTGGGTAAGAGGTGAGGGCTGGAGATGTACCTGTGCTGACTGAGGGCTCTCAGCAGCCTGAATGGTGGTGGGGGGGGGGGGGTGTGTGGAAACTCCATCTGTTCCAATTGAAATACTGTTCAATGTTTCCTATAATCACCTCCGTGTACGGAAGCAGGGTTTGACAGCAGCACGAGGGCTGGAGGTTGAATAGGCAAAGAGAGCCAACAGGATAGAAAATTGAGGAGTGACAGAGACAGAGGGGGAAAACCTACTAAGGAAAAGAGCGTATTAAATGAATTTCAGCAGATGTAGAGATGTCAGAGCAAACAGCAGCTCATCACTGTAAAATACTACCTAATTAGTGAGGAACATTAAGGGGTTTAGAGGAGAAGAGGATGAATGGTATCACTTAAAAGACAGAAACGAATGAATGAATGTGTAAGTGAAGAGAGAGACCAGATTGTTGTTCAATGCTCTGGTATCACCCAGGGATGCAGATGACAGTCAGAAACCCTGGGGACTCCAAAATCCACTCCATTATTGGTATTTCCTCTCCTCTTCTCTCTCTGGGGCAAACGTAAGTTGCTCACATTCAGTGACTTCACTGCCTCACTTACAGTGAGCTGGTGTAGAGCCAACTGGTCCCACTGTAAAAATCAACAGGACCTTTCTTGGCTGCCTGAGACATCTTTTCCACCCTTCTCTGCCTCCTTGCATCCCCCTTTCCCTCAGCAGCAGTGGGACGTCTGCTCTATCACAGGAGAGCTTTCCCCAAGCTGCAATCTTCCTCCTCCTCCTTTCCACCCCCTCCATCCCGCTGCAGCCTCCACGTGTGAAACAAGCCGTGCTGTGTATGCTGCTCTCAGGCAGCTTCCCAGCAACAGCAACAAAAGCCGTGTTCATAGCGGGGCTGGACCACATACGGAGCCAGCGTGCGACGGCTGCCGAGCAGCCCAGAGCAGCCGGGGCTGTTTAAAGAGTGAAAGAGAGACACAGCAAAGAGAGGGAGCTGTTATAGGCTTAAAAAAAAGAGACCCTAAGAAATCCTTGAGCCCAGTGCAACAACGGAAACCTTACAGTTTACTTTTAAAAACTCAGTGCTTCCTTGTGAGAGGGCAGAACAGCTCAGCCTGTGTGCACGGGGCAGGTCTGCGGGCTCTGCTGTGTGCACAAGGGCGGGTGTGTGATCGCTGCCTCCCCTCCCTCTCAATGGGCTCACAGTATAAACCTAAAGAAGCTTTTTGTTGGGCTGATGAATAGGCAGGGGTTTTGTCGTGCTCCCCACGCAGCCTTTTTTTGGGAAGCTGAGATTTTTCTTTCTTCCATGTGCTTTTCATTGGGTTTTCTCTTTTTAAGGGAAATTTCCATTTCTCTCTTGCGTGATGTTCACCCTCCCTGATGTTTCTCCATATAGAGCAGAAGGTGAAGGAAAGGATGAGGAATACCAAAATCATCTGACTTGGGTACCCCAAGAGCCTCCATGTGCTTTAGCTGTTGAAATGCCCCAAGGTGTTAAGTAGCAGCCTATGGACCGCCTTGCTTCAATTTCTTCCCCTGCTTTACAAGCTCAACCACTGTGCAATTGGCTTTGATGATCTAATACTCCTGATGGCTTCAACCCGCTGACAGAGGCAGCTGGAATTGTGTTACAGCCCCTGTGACCAAGAGAGGATAAGGGAGATGATGCGAGTTGAGGAACAAAGTCCAGAAGCCATCAGGCTCCTGCTGCGTAAGCTCCACGGAAGTAGCCTGGGAGCTGGCTTTGCCTGTGGGTTTCTGCCTTTGCTTGAGGCTGGCTGAGGAGGAAACCTGGCTGTGCTTTGGAGCTGGAGGGGAGAGGACAGAGCAGAGACCACAATAAGGACTCCATTGGAAAAAGGGGGCAAGAGATGAAAGTGGGGATGTGGGTGACCCTCTGACAAACATAATCATGTGGGTGTTCATGATTATCATTGCTCTTTGTCAAACAAGGCATGGCAACCCGTGGCTTTTCTACAAATCCCAGTGCAGCCTGAGTTGGTGGAAATAGGGTGAGATTTGGCAGAATTAACTCGGGCCAAGAGTCCCACCCTGCTGCTCAGTTCCCCCCAGGTTGTCACTGTGTCCTGAGAGTGTGGAGGCTTAGGATGGAAACTATCACCGATTGCTGTGAAGAACTTAGGTGTGATGAGATGTCCCAGAAGAGGCAGGTCTGTGTGGTTTAAGCTGGCAAATGTACTTGCTATGACAATGAGGCAGTGGATGAATCTTGAATACGAGGAAAGTCACTTGCTGCGACAGAGGCCACATCAGGCAACACAAGACAAAAGGGCATCTGCAAAAGAAACCACGTCTTATCATAGGGATGAAGTGATCAGGCAGGAAATGTCTTCTGGCAGGGTAATGCTGATGGGTTAGGCCTGAGAGGAGTAAAGCTGTCTATTAAGCTATGGCCAATAAACCTAGCTTACATTAGTGGGAGAATATGGAATGTAAATACTCATGCTTCGAGGCATAAGGTAACCACTAAATGCCTAGTGTTAAAAGAAACTTCCTCCTCAGCAATTTATTCCCTATTTTTTGATGATGAGAACTTTGCTCTGAAGCCGGTGATAGAGGTCTTGTCCAAGACAGGATCCTGGCCTGAACACACCATTGGTTTCATCTGGTCTGGCAGTTTCCATGTGCCTTTGGCTTCTCCAATGCCCTTGCTCAGCACTGGCTAGAGGAATTGGGCAGTTTACTACCAGCAGTGTAGAAACCCACTGCAGGACAGAAGGAATTGTCTGTGAAGGCTGCAGGAGATACAGATTTGGCCTAATAGGTGAGAAATTTAAATAGGAATAATTTGACAGGGTTAAAAAATAAATCCATAGGGAAAACCAACAAGAAATAACCAATGAACGTCTCATGACTGAGGTTAGGTCACAGACTGGAGTGAAAAGGTGTGTTAACGAAATGCAGAGGCCAGCAGTTGATAAGCAGGTAAAAATGACAGTGCTGATCCCTTCCAGCTGGAGTTCTCATCCATCATTCACACCTCCAGCTGCTGTGCTTGTGATTGAATAACCTGTAATCCACGGCAAAACCCTGCTGGTCCTGCTGGGATCCTGCACAGGGTCAGGGATAAATACCCTCCACAACCCTGGAAATCCCCAGGCACCACAGGCGTTGTCCAGGGCAGGGGCACATCCAGTAGTTTTGCTGGCACACGTCTATAGACTTTACTCTTGCTTAGCGGTCCTGTGGCACAGCAGCTGTAGGTCTAAGTGTAATTAACATTACATCATCTGCACCACAGCTTCAATGCTGAAATAAACACGTAGTTCACATATTGGAAATTACAGGATGGCTTTCATATAAATGATGAACTCTCACTGTTCCTTACCCCAGAAAAAATAGTTTCTATGGTGTTTGGTGTATAAATAATACCCTGTACCTCTATAGCGCTCGGCTTCAAAGTCATTCTTCAGTGCTGTACCATAACGAATACCCTCCCATTCTGTAATAACCAGTCTGCAGAAGATGTCTTTTCCTCTGATGTAAATTACAGCAGCTACTGCCACTGCTGCTGTTGCATTCAGTCTGGTTTGTAAATAATACTCTTTCTCTGCCATTTTATCTGGGGTTCAAATAATACCCTGTCTTCTTGCAGTAGTTGGTATGTAAGTGTCACCCTAATCCTGTACATTGGAGTGCACAGAGCATCCTGCTACCACAGAACAAATTGCAGCCTTCCCCTCTGTGGTATTTGCCCTCTAACTATTACCCTCCTGTTGTGTATAGCACTTTTTGTATAAATAATACCCTGATGCCCTGTAATAATTGATATGTAAGTGATACTGTCAGACTGCAGGGTACTTAGTCTGCTAACACTGCTTACTACACTGGCATCAGATACTACAGCAGAGCTCTGCATTGAGGGACATTGGGCTACCAGCTCAGCCCTCTGGCACTATTACTTGGGCCTCCTATCAAAACCCAGGGTGGTCAGAAGCCACAGACCTGGAGTTATCCTCCAACCATCACTGTGTGTCAGCAGGAAAGGGGGTCACCCCTTTGCTTAGCCAGCTAGCCCATGGGCTCTGGATTCCTTATGGTGTCTGTTAAGATCAGGATCTGCTTTGCCAGAGGCAGGGCAAAATCCTTGTCCCTTCACTGTTCCCATATTCCCTGCTCTTTGCCTCCTAAAAAACCCCACTTGAAGCTAGCTAACAGCAGAGATCATGTCTACTAACAGCAGTCTCAGCATATGCCTTCCTGCCTTGTTACAGGACAGCACGAGATGATCCAGCACCATCAATAATGTTGAGTCATGTTTAGCAGAAGACAGAAGCATCTTCATTGCTCTTATTGTTCAGCTTTGAATCTGCCCAGCATTTTGAAATGCTCTAGACCAACCTCAGCACGTCCCTGAGACTACAGCTCTATGCTGTGTTGTACCCATTTCATCTGCAGAACTATTCCCACTACTGCTACAATCGGCATGCATACCTTCCTTTATGCCTTTCTGAAGTATGTGAACGCTGGCTTGAGCCATTCTCATGCTGTATTTAGGCAAGCATGTATGGGTTATAGGCACAAAGATCTCTGAGTCAGCCATGATCTTCATTTCAGTTGATTTACAGTGATGTTCTTCCAGCTCTCACTAATGTACCCAAAGTAATTTTGGATTAGCTACTTCAGACACCATCACCACTCTGACCACGCAGCACTGAGTTCAGCATGGGCTACAAAACCTTTCTGAGAAGTGAGATAGGTTCTCGGGTGAGCTGTGCTGGATATCATGCTGACACAGCATGGTGCTTACTATGGGAAACTATGACTTTTTCATTGAGACCTGGTTTCAAAGAGGTAAGAGTTTCTGTTCTTTCTTATGCTACCCCTACCTGATAGTCTCCCTTAGTTAAGGTTTGCAGGCAGAGGTGGTATCTCCAAGATCAGCTGAGAGCACTGGAAAACAGAGGTTCTTTAGCTCACACAAGACCCTTTTTCCATCTTTTCAATCCACACAGACCACATCACTTCTGCTCCTCTTTCGGCCAGTTCCATGCGCTTTCCACTGACCTCCTGCTTTGAATAAACACATCAAACCAACATAAATCTGTGTGCTTTATGAATGTTGTGCTCACCCTTTCCTTTCTCAGGTGCTAAGGTCCTCCGCTCCCCCTGCATCCTCCATGGCAACTCATCTATTCATGTATTATTGGAGATGTGGTGTTTTGGCAGCTGCAAAATCACAGTCTAGCGTCAAAGACGAGAAGGTTAAAGGATCATGCTTAAAATGGAAACAGCTTTCTCATCCTGCAGCCTCAGAGTAATGCAGAAGCTTTTCTCATGCCTCCATTATGTGTATAGGTGAAAGCGAAGGCACTCAGATACATTGGTTGGCACCCTCTTGTCAATCCTGGCATGGTTTGTTTCCAGTTTCTCCTGTTCTTCAACTGGATTGCTCCCTGTTCTGCAAATAGGGCTGACTTTTCCTATGGATCTGCAATGCCTCATTCATTAGAGGTGTCGCTCTCATCTGTGCTGCTGGTGTAATTAAACAATAATATTTTGAAGCTGATTGGGTACAGGGCCATCAGACTGTCAGAGGGATGATTGTGTTTGTCTCCCTTACGCAATTAAGTTCTTTCCCAGAAGTTGTTTTAAGGGATTCAAATCCACGTTTTGCAAGAGCCCAAAGACTGAGAAGCATTTCTGTAAATTCCATGAGGTGCCTAGCTCCATTTCCATCTTTAATTTCTAAAATACCATGAGCCATTTGCAGGCTACCAGAGCTTTACTGAACAACTTTGACATTCTCGGAGATCCCACAGCATCTCACGAGAGCCTGCTGTATCTTTTGTTGTTGTCTCCAAACTTGTATTCAAGATCAAAAGCTCATCTTAGAAGCCATCTGCTAGTTTTGTTTATGACCAGTGGGGCTTGTTTCTCTTTCTTTCCAAAATACTTGCTTATACTTTTAATTTCTCTTTTGCTACATCTTCATGGTAGGAAGGAGCTTGCCTTGAGTCTTTCAGAGACCGAGCACTATGCGCACAGCTACAGGGGAGAGGATGTCCAACACAGCTTTTTGATGTCCTTAATGCTGCACACTTGAGAGGCCCTAGGCACTGGCTGGACAGACCTGGGCTCTGTATAGACCAATCCTTATGGCCAGAACAAGCAGCAGTTGTAGCCCCCACCTTCCCCCTGTACTTCCATTAAGAATCGTTACCTTAAAGCATAACACGTTTGACTATGTTTGCAAGAATGCTCATCCTAAATGCTACAGAACTTTTGTTTTGAGCATTTAGCTGCCAAATAGTTTTCCTGAACATCACTCCTGTTGCTTATTTAAATAGTGTGGATCAATGTGCATTAATGTTGTGATGGGTTTTTTTAGTTGCAGCTCTGGAATTACCACAATTCTGAGACAATGCCCAAAAGTTATGTATGGTCAGATACAGTTCTCATACTGCATGTAAAAGCCAAACAGGATTTTCCTTGCTCTAGTGTCTTATGCAATTAATTCTTCTGTTTGAAAGCAGAGCGCTCTGTACAGACTTGTGGAGATTCAGACTTCCTTTTGAGAGCTCTCCCTGCTGTCTGTTGGGACTTGCAAGCAGTTACTTGTCTAGACCAGGTTTTAATACTAGAACTCAGCCTTAATGCTCCTAACCTCAGAGGTAAATAGCACCATTTCTCTCGATTCCAGTGGTAACTGGATCTGGCCACCAGATGATTTACCTGCCCACCTTAGTGGAAGAATTACAAGACAGTTTGGTTAAAATAGATCATAATTATTACTTGCCTTTGAACTGGTCTTTTATGTCAATAGTATAAAATGGATTTTACTCTTACACAGTTTCTCTTGCTAATGGTTTTGTGTCTGAGTTTAAATACCAGTGTAAGATGCTCCAGGATCCTTTTTAAAGCCCACATCTCCTCCATCAATGCTGGAGCATGTTTACAGGTTTGAAATGCTTTGTGAGGCAATTATTTTACCTACAAAGGGATCTGTGTTGGTGCCTTTCTGTTCTTCAAAATGTGGGTGATGTTGGCTTAAGCTTTTCCATGTACCTCTGGAAAAACAACATTTTCCGTTGCCCTTACAGGGCTCTTCACCAAACACTTGGCGATGTTTTGGCACTCTCCCTCAACCACGTCTCATACACAGGAATTAATTTGCCTCTCAGAAAACTTTGTATTCCTGTGTAATTGCTGGTTTGGTTTCCTCCATACCTCGCCTTCTCTTTCTGAACATATGACAGATTGACTTTTCCTAGCAAACTGTAGATTGGGGCTTAGCAGTAGCTTTCCAAAGGTCTGTGGCTTATATCAAGGTTAAATTTCTTTCCCTTCACAGTCTACACATCACAGAATGATTTTATATTTCATATAAGGGCATTGCTTTTATGCAGGATTCCCGTGGTCTCCCCAGATTCACATTTGGGCTGTCTAGGTTTGGTCAGGAGCATACTTTCTAGATTGTAAGTCCTTTAAGGCAGGGACTGGTGTCTGCCTGTGCTGGGATTATTCAGTGGAGCCCTGAGATCTGGGCTGTAATGAAAAGATTATTGATATGCATTCGTTGACCCTAGATTCAAACTAATTTTGGAGAGGCTAATTGTCTCGGTCTTGCTCTCTCTTTCAATGCCACATCACAGTCCCTTCTGTACCTAAGCCCATTTATAAATTCATGTATATGCAGAGAGAAAGCTTTCTGTCCTTGTAACATCCATTCAGGTCAAAGAGTTTGACTGTTTCTCAAGTGCAATGCTTCTCTTCAGGCCAGTTTCACTGTGTTTGAAGAGAACAGACCTTTCAGTTAGGGTGGAGTATTGTGCACCGCTGAGATCTCCTTTGGGAAAAGGCAAAAGGCTGTGATTGAGTTTTTGACTGAACAATGGGTCTGATGATTGAAAAATTATCTTTTAACATTTGCTGCTTGTTTCAGAAAGTGTTTGTTTGAAGGGTTTTCTTAGGCAAGCTTTAGCCTAACCTAAAACGGACACCCTGGCCAGGGAGCTAAAATGCTTCTGCTACTTATTGCCTTTCCTATGCAGAGGGGTCCCATTCTCTTTTCTGCTGGGTGGATGAATACATCACCCAGAGACCAACATCCACCTTCATGGATGGCTAGAAGAGAACAATTTCCTAGGCACATTTTCCATCGCCTTGCTCCTTCCCTTCAGCTCCCTGTCAGTCTCATAAAGTAGGACTCAAAGCTTTTGAGGTCTCAATGGATGGTCTTTTCTCTGTGGCAAACCCCAACCAAGCTTGTATGACTGTGAACTACTTTGTTGTTATCTTTTTTCTTGTTGTGTCTTGTTTTCTGCTGTACAATTTGGCTTGGTTCAAAAGTATCGCTACAGTTGAAAAAAACAAGAGATTTATTTTCTGCCTTGAGACCCTGTTGGTTTCTTCCCAAGAAGAACAGGCTGAACCACAGGCAGGAGTTACTGTTCAGATAAAGTGACCTGGCAAGTGAATAGGAGCAGTGGATAAATGTCCGTACCCAATGAACTGCTCCTAGCAAGGAGATCTGAGCATCCCTCAGTGTTCTCAGCACAGCAAAATCCCCTTGGAACAACTGGTGCAGGACAGGGCAGTTGATTGTGCTTTGAGGTACCTCTGTTCCCCTAAAGGAATGAAGCAACATTAAAATAAACAGGGAACTTATTGACTGAGCCTGTTAAATTGAGTTAAATACACACTGTGTGTCTTGGCGAAGAGGGAAGAGTGTCCTGCGTGCCAGAACAGTCTCCTGGTACGTGAACAGTTTGAGCATGTAAAAAAGGAAGGAATTGTACAGGGATACAGAGCTACTGGGTGCTGTGAGATGGCACTGGCTGGGGCGGGAGGGGATGTGTGTGACTGGGGATGAATATAAAGGAAAAGCCTGGAAGAAGAAAGAGCTGATGAGGCTTTAATAGGGCCTTAAGCACTCCACACACAGGAAAGCTCCTGGTTTGTACTGATAGACATAGACACTGACCCTGCTCAGCACCCACTTGCTGCAAGAGCTAGTCCCTGGGAGGGAGATGAGGGCAGCCCTCACTTCATGCCCATGGTCCATGTAATCTTCCGCCACTGCTAAACTTGCCAGGAGGGGGACAAAATGGGCTGGGAGAGCTGGTCTAGGAGGAAATGAGAGGAGACAGCAAACGCTTCCCCTGCTGGCCTGTGTGAGATGGCTTCAGGAGGCGCAGTGCCAAGCCATTGATTAAGCTTTCCTAGAACCAGAGATGGGAATGAAAACTGCTTCTCTCTCTTAATCTTTCCTGTACCATCCAACCTCCCAGATTGGTACAAGCTGCCATGGCTGATTTGTGCTCAGTCTAGTTGTCACAGGTTTGCTGGCAGAGGAAACTGAGAAGTAGGAGAGCCTTCCTCAACACAGCCAAACCCTCATTATAGTCTGGATATGAAGTCTGTGGCCTCTGCTTATACTGTGTGCCATCTCTGTAAACTGGAAGGCAAAGCCAGCCCAGTGTTTCCATAATTGAGCTTCATTATATCCGTCTCAGAGAGCAGACAGCTTTGAAAACCTACCCTGTTTTGGTACAGACCCTTCTTCAGACACCAGAGTGTGTGGGATCCTTCAGCAGCAGCAGCAAAATCCACACTTGCATTACGGTGGAGGGTTCAAATTGATGATAATACAGAGTCCTATTGAGCAAAGGCTTGAGAAGAAAAGCTTTTTTGCTCCTAGGAGACTCTCTTTGCTTGCCTGCACAAGAGGTGCACTTGAAAGTTTGATGTGCATTTGCCTTTCTGAGGAGTCACAAATAGTTTGAGCATCTGGAAACAGAATATCCAAAACAAAACAGATCCTGCGCTGCTCCACTGAAAATGCCAGTGACGTGCTCAGAAGGAAAAGATGGTTCTTTATTTTTGGGGGTTAAGAAGAGGAAAAAAAGTGCTTAGAGTCTGGTAGAATTAAAATCTTGCAGATTGTGGCAAGTAGTAACACTTGCTTAGACCACTGGCATTGTCTCCTGAGCAGCACATGGTAGGATGTCTCCCCCTTTCCAGCCAGTAGACAGAAAGCCCCAGGCCTTCTCCCATGCCATTTGCCCTTTCATCTTCCAGGTCACCCCAAAGGGAGGATGGAGTCAAGATTCCACCTTCCGAGCAAAGCTAAACTGTGTATGTCTTGAATTTATGAGACAGGAAATCTACTCAGGAGGAAAGCTGGGGCTGAAACAGCCTCATTTAAGTAAATCTAAGCACAGTGTTTACACAATGTCTGGAATTAATGCAGAGAAAACTTCTAGGTGCCAACTTTGGAAAGAGAAAATGGGGAGAAAAAGAGGCAGATACTGAAACTGTGATGAAGCTGGAAGCTCTTCATCCAGGTTGGATGGAAGTTTGCTTTTACTGCTGTGAAGCACCACCAGCATGCTCTACTTGGTAATAAAAAGGTCAGATAGGATGTGATTGCTCACTTACTGTTTGTTTCCAAGCTGTGACAGTGTGAGGATGTTTGGTATTATCAGATGTGTGTATTCCCACATAGAGAGCCTCACAAGAGATCATGGCGCAGCATGGTGTATGTAGCACATGAGTAGATGTCCTTAGCAAGAGGTTGCTGCAGGCTTTGTATCTTTGAAGAGGTGCTGATCCACATGAAGCGACATGAATGCAAACCGAGGTTATGTTCAATATTACACATGACTAACATCAACCAGAAACGTGGTCGCATTACATGTCATTAGCATGACATATGCAGTTATGACAGAGGCCCTTCAGCCATGTGCATGGTCTTGGGGCTCTCCCCTAAAATCTTCCAAGTTTGTTGACTTCCCAAGCCAGCATGATATTTTCTATGTACCTGGAGCACGGGAGAACTCTTTATCACTGTGAAGCTGATAAGGGCCAGCTTCGTGCTGTCTCTTCCAGTCCCTTCCAGTGCCTTGTCATCTGGACTTTGACAGCAAGCTTCTCAAGAGCACATATATTGCACCCAAGGCAATTTTTGAGTAGGAGAGTATTAACAGATGATGTGGGCAGTAACTAGCAAAGTAAGTGAAGGCTTATGTCTCTGTGGCTACGGATTCTGTATTAAAACACAGTTTCAAAGGGTTTCTGGAGGGCTGAGCTGTGTCAGAGCAGAAACAAAGCAAGGCTTAAGATGTCCATGCATCTTCTGACAACTGTATGCTTCTCTCTAAACATGTTTGCAACTTGTTCTGTAGCCAGAAGGGGATGTTTTCTCATTTTTAAGGCTGGCTCCTTGCACAAGTGAAAAGTTGCATCTGCACCACTGAAAGTCCCCAGTGCAGCTTGTGCAACCTTCACACACCCCAGCAGAGTAATAGGCCATTCCCAACTGGGACAAGCAGCCTCTGCCAGTCAGCTGAGCTTTACCCATCTGAAAGGAACCTCCCTGCCTCTTTAGCTGATGAAGAAGGTAGCTATGTGGTGATCAAGAGAGGTTCTACCATGTTAATGAAAGGAGGGGTTTCCAGGACTCCCAGCCATTTCTTTCTACTGCTCTGTCTTGGTCTTGATAGCTTGGATCCTAGGTGTGCAGAAACAGCAGCTTCCCTATTTCTCAGTGGTTCTATAGTGGTTTAGTGAACTTGAATGGGAAAAGACATTCAAGGGCTTGTTCTTGACTTCCTTGGATCATGGCCCAAGCTGCCTTCTTCCCACTTATCCAGAGAGGATCTGGCTTCTCTTTTGTGTTCTGGTGGGCTTTCTTTCTGTGTCTAGGGAAGCTTTGCTCAAGGCTGAAAACAGCTCCAGAAAACAAATATAGGTTGTAACTTTCTTTCCCGGGAATATAATTGTTTACCTGCCTCTGATTGTTTGCCTTGCTACCAAAGAAGGGTCATGGGTGATAGTCATTTCCAGAGACAGCATATCCTGGAGGAGAGAGATTTCTAAATTCCATTGCTTCTCTGTAGATTAAACTCTTCCTTCCTGTCCTAAGTGAAAGGATAGATCCCAATTAAACCTGATTGTTATGCATGAAAAAATAGGGTGTAAGGAGGCTTTATGAAGTGCATAATCACCCTCCCATCTCTAAAAGCTGGATGTCTAGTAGTGCTCCAGGATCTCTTACTAGCCAACAGAGAAACAGCTGTACCACTCCTTAAAGGTTCTCAACTGAGACATCTATTTCATAAGGAGAAAAATTGCTCTTCAGAAGTTTCTTTTGCTCCCCTTGGAGTAGAGAGGATTTTGAGTTCAAGCTTCAGCTAGGCTCAAAGGTTCATTGTTCCCTTGAATTCAGAGGCTCTCAGAGCTGTTTGAATGTGGCTTTTGCTATCTATATTGAGCAGATGCTCAGAGCCATGGCAGCTCTGGGTTTGGTGCTGATCCCACACCTCCCATGAAAGGCTCCAGCTGTCATTTGCTTGCCATAATGGGCATTTTGCAACTTCTCTGTCCTTGAAGGGTAGGAAAATTACTGGCGTGTGTTGTAGTGAACAGGCAGTTCTGGGTTTCCTGCAAGAGACCTAGTTTTGGGGTGGCTACTGGTATGGGTTTCTGCTGTTCTGGAACCTCTGTGTTCAGGCTGCTTTTGATACCTCAGAGGGGAAAAAAGAAGGAAAAGAGAGAAATGCTACTGAAGTTACTGGAGCTGTAATGTAAAACCAATGTAAATCAGGGGAGAATGAATGATGTGGTAGGTACCAGAAAAGAGATAAATGCTTATAAAGCTTTTTGTGTTAAGTGGGACATATATTCCAGACCATATATCTGAGCTTGGGTCACTAACTGAAACTAGAATATTGCTATAGTTTTGCTAAGATTTCCTGTGACATCTTGCGTATTCAAAGCATGTCCGTACATGCTTGGGTTATTTTGGCTTTTCCTGTACTGTATGTGCAATACAATTAGATAAATGGTCAAATTATAATAGACTGCAACTCTTTCACTGAAAAAAATTCATAAAGACACTGAAAATGGTGCGACAGAGAACCAGGTCCAGTCAGCTTTGGTTCTTTGTGGAGAAGGACAGAGAGGAGCTCTGGACTACATGTTATGGCTGTGGGACACACTGATACCATCACCAAGGTGCCTTCACCGGGCTATGTCTGAGTATATTCATGCCTGAAGTAGCAAGAGGTGCTTGAGGACAGGAGCCTGCTGAGGCTTGAGCTGAAAGCTGCCATTACCCCCAGTCTTGAACAAATGCTGTCTGTTTTGTGCCTTATGCACTAAGGATGCTTTGGTGCCATCAGTTTGCCATGTCCTGCAGCGATGCAGGCAGGCAATGCTGCAGGACTGTCAGCAAGTGGAGAACTACATCCCCTGATGACAAAATATCTGAGCAGTTACTGCCATGAGTCTTGCTGATTGGGGAAAAAAGGACTTTATTGTTGCAGGGATGGTTTCAGTAACAGAGCAGGCAGGAGCAGCATCCAAGCTGCTCTGTACATAAAGACCTTACTCTCAGAATGGTTTGGAAGCCAGACAGAATGGAATATTTCTCCTATTTTCTTTACAGCTGAAAAAACATGAAAAATCACAGGAGTACATTTATTGCCATATTTCAGTTCCAACGTTTGCCTTATTTAAAAAAAGAAGGAGAAAAAATAAAACTGGTGTTGCATAACCCCCCCCATCCCCCCACCGGNNNTTTCCTTCCCTCCCATTTCCTGGACCAGGCTGAGGTTTTTAACAGAAAAGCTCTCAGTCCTGCACAGAGGCTGGGAACATGCAGAGGGACAATAAAGTGTTTGTTTGTAGAGATCATACAGGAACAGTCTGTAGTTTTACACAGGAGAGGAGAAACCACCATTTGACTCCAAAGCCTACAAAGGCATGGGACATGGTGCTTAAATGTCCCTGCTGGAGATGATGTCTCCTCAGACATCCTCAAACCCTTGGTCCCAATGCTGGTGCCTGAAATTGTAGTGCTGTAATAAGGCTGAATGAGATGACCATGTGCTTTAGAGAAAATAAGGTCTGTTTCCTGATGGAGAACAAGCTGGGGATGGAAAGCCAGTTGAAGAGTGAATCCAAGGCTAAATGAGTAGTGCTGTTTTTAACTGTTGTTTAGGACCTCTTTAAATCCACGATTTTAAAGGAAATATTGTCTTTGGATACACCTTATGCTCAGGCATATCTTCTGTGCAATGAGTGGCATTTTCCTAGCTGCCAGGAACAATATGTAAGTGTATTAAAGGTCTTCCAAAACTGAGAAACAAGGAAGCTCAGAATGACCCATCCAGCCCATTCAAAAGACAACAGCAGGATTAAGGGTGATGAAAATCAATTTAATTGCAACAAGGGTAATTAACATGGTCTGGAACAAGCAAAGGCCACAGGAGAAACTGCAGATGGGACTCAATTAAAATAGACTAGGACAGAAAACGCTTTCCAGCAAGCAAATAAGTTAGACTGTGCTCAAAACGGGCCATCTGGCTATTTTCCACTGTACAGCCTTACTGTGTAGGCACTTTGTTGGACTTCCACTGTAGGGATGTTTCCCTTTCTTACTCACTCCAGATTCTCCAGCCTTCTTTCAAAACCTGGGGACAGGGTTGGAAGAGCAAGGGATTGAACCTGTCTGTACATATGTACACACTTCCCTCCACACACACTTGGATTCTCAAATAAACATATTTATATGCAGCCAATTTAGGACAGTCTGCACACAGACACATACAGAAGCACCACTTTCAGGCATAAAATTAAGTGGAAATAAACTTCAATGAAAGGGACAGTTGTTCTTTGGAGTGGAGAGCTCCTGAGCTTAACAGCATTTCCCAACTCTGTCCTTTTTGGAATGAGCTTTTCTTGAATTCTCCCTGTCCCAGGATGAACTGGAGAGGGTTTTTCTTCTGTCTTGGTCGCTGGTTAGAGAGGGTAGGATGGATGGGATTTCTGCGGCAGCTTGGCTGGATTCTTCTCCCTCCAGGCTGTTTGGTACCCTGCACAGGGACAGTTATTCTGATGCAGAGGCATAGTCATGATCTTGCATAGCTTGTCCTACCTTCTCCTGTCTTCTCACTACTCCTATTCCAGATGTTCTCTCAGCAAGTGCAAATGGAATTGTACAAGAAAATAAGCTGCAGAGCTGGAAGGTGTTTCTGTAGTGTGGACCTTACAGAAAGCATAGAATCACAGCATTGTTTGGGTTGGAAAGGACCTTAAGATCATCCAGTTCCAACCCCCTGCCATGGGCAGGGATGACTCACACCAGACCATATTGCCCAAGGCTCTGTCCTTGAACACTGCCAGGTATGGAGCATTCACAACTTCTTTGGTGGTTGCTGCTCGTGTGTAGGGCTCAGTGCTGCAATATGTATTCCTCCCTACTGAGAGGATTGCCCCTAACTTAAACAATGCCCTCAGTAGTCACCCTAGGAAGAGCTGCACAAAACTGTCTGCAGAACTCCTCTTCAAGGTGACTTTTTGTGCTAGAAGATAAGGAACCAACAGCTGAGTTGGAGTTTGTCAGCAGTGACCTGGTAGCTCCTATGGGTTCAGTAGTTCATCTTTTTCTAGCAGGCAGGATACTTTAGTGTTTTCCCAGAAAAAAAGCAGTCAAATTAAGTTATCTCCAGAGGCCTGTGTAATTTGTGACATGGTAGAGGCATTGACTGTATCCCCCTCATGTTGCTCAGGTTCACCTCTCTCCTTAGCCATTCAGCTAAGCGTCCAGTTAGGGGCCAATCAGTAAGATGCTGAGCAAGGGATGTTTCTGACACTACTTGGCCTGCTTCAGGCTTTATTCTGCCTTTACTCAGTTGTGCAGCTCAGGCACTACCTTATCCCCAAAAGCTTTTCCTATGCGCCAAATTCTATCTCAACAAGCCCAGACTGCTCCAGCGTGGTTCTCCCATATGTTGAACTGTACCTTCCTGCTCATTAGGCACAGCTTGTTTCATCTCTGTAGAGACAACTTGAACTAATCACCCTCCTGCTATGGTAGCCGAGGATTGTTAGCTTTTAGGTATGTGCTACATAATCCCTTCTAGATGTTTCTTTAGAATGAGAGGGACAACCTCCCCAGTTCCCTTGGTTTGGCAGACCAGGTCTCCATCATCTGCACTATCCCTATCTGCTAGGGCAGACCTCTGTCTTGACTTACTTCCAGAACTGCTTCTTCAAGCAGCTGTTTGCTCATTACCATGTGCTTGGACATCCCACTAGAGACGACACGGAGTAGAAGTATTGCAGCATGGAACCACTGCTGTAACAACAGGACGTTAATCAAAGGCATTCCCAGCGTAGTGAATCCTAACCAGAGTCGAGTGCAGACTTGGGGTTGGATCTCTTTGGCATGCTTTAAGGGAATGAAAAATGGAGATCAGCATTGCAAACAGCACCCTGAGGAATAGGTTGGGTTTCTTACTGGCAGGGAGTCAACACTTTCGCAGAATACACCCAAAACATTGTTACTGTGATTTGTTTAACTGCTGCTCACAAGGAAAACCCATTGCCTCTGGGCTTCTGTGGGATAATAGGAGCTTAGAGTGGTTTTCTCCGTAGCTTAACAAAACTGCAAAGATATTGCTGGTCACATCTCTTACCATACAAGGATATATTTCCTCATAGAAGATCAGCATAAAGTTTGAATAAGACCAGGAGTACATGAGGTTGTTTTAGCATTTGGGACAAAGTGAAATTTCCTCTATTTAGGGTATTTTTGTTCTGTGATGTCTGAAGGACAGATGAACCTGCTCTCCTCCTACCCACTGCCACTGTACACAGAAATAACTGTGTGGGACTCGGAACAATACTAGTTTAGAAACAGAACCTAAAAGTCTCTTCAGCCAGCCAGCTTCCATTATATTTAAACACCTCTGTTTCCATGCTCTAGGATGTCTCTGTTCATCAGTAGGTAACCTTGATCTAAAGCTGCTTGCCACGCTTGGCCAAGCTTATGACACTCAGGACTGTTCAGCGTGGCAAAATGCAGAGGTGTCTGAAAGCTGCTTGATCTAAGGAGCCTGGAGAAGTAAGAGTTTCTGTTTAATGTTCAAGCAGGTATCATGACTAAAGACTTAGTTACTATGGCTTGAAGAATGTCCTTTACTTGAATCCCCTCCAAGAACCTTCTGCCCTGCAGGGTCCCTCCCAGTACCCAGGGAACACAAGATCTTTGCTTTCCTGCTTCTCTTTTTATCCAGAGGATGGAAATGGAGGATACCCACTGGAATGGCAGCTTTGGGATGGTGCAAGCAGAAATAATCTGAGCCCACCCAGTAGCTTCATTCCAGGGACAGTCCTCAGTCACAGAGTGAAAGCGGTGATCTGCTTGAGGTGGTTCTGAATACGCAGTCCCACAGTTATCTGTTCTTGTAGGAAGCATTCCTCTAAGTAAACAAGAATATGCTTCAGAGAGTGGGCTTCACTTTTGCTCCAAAGCTTAAAGATATGCCAAAACAAAGATTTCTGCTTCAAGTTTCTGCAGCGCCTCATGTGGTAGCAGTGGCTCATTTATAACCTGGAGATGTTCCCCAAAATACAACTGAGACCTTCTCCTTCTCTTCCACTGGCAGCTTACCCCCAAATCCCTTTCTCGCTGCCTGACTCGGAGCCAAGGGATGCATTGCCTTTGCGGGCTTCAGGCTTGGCAGGCTGAGATTGAGCACGGAAGGGATTTAATATTACAGGATGCCTTTTTGCCTTGGATCCTCCAAGACAGGCAAAAAAAAATGTGTGTGATATTCATAAGCATGATTCTTTGTACTGCCTAGAGCCAGACAAGATGAATAACACAAGAGCAGAGATAGAAACGTTGATAGGTTCGTATTCATGAATTTTAATGTCAGAAGGGACAATTCTGGGCTGATCTGTGAAGGTAACTTTAAACTTCACCCAGTTACCTCCCTACTAAGCCCATCGACTTGCATTTGCCTAAGCGGCACCTTCCAAAGAAGCCTCCAAGTTTGAATTTGAAGCTACTGAGAGATAGAAACTCCATTCCTCCCCTTGGTAAGAATGTCAATGACCCATCACCCCTGTGTCAAATGCGAGCTTTGTTTCCCATGTGAATTTACTTGGCATGTGGCTCCCTGCTATTTGTTCTGTTGATGACTTTGTTTGATTCATGGCCCCTTTAGCACCAGCAGCTTCTGCTTGAAACAATATTTGTGCACTTCTCAGACTTTTTTTTTCCTTTTTTGTTGCAATAATTGCACTCAGACTTTGTAGTATCCCCTCACAAAGCATTTCCTCAGATCCTTGCTAATGGATGTATTCTGCACCACCTTCTTTTCCTGATATCGTCACATCAACCCAGAGGTGTGTGAAGTCTTCCCATTGCTTACCACTGAAGCACAGAGGTATTCCTGGGTGTTTTTAGGTTGGATAATAGCAGTATCTCTCCTGAGTGACTGTCTTCTAGGACAAGACTCCCCATTGTCAGGCATGTTCTGTGTCCCTTGAGTAATTTTATATCTGATTCTATTAAAACACAGTGTAATTGGAAACATGTTGGGTCTAATACTGACCCCTGTAGACACCCAACAGAAATATCTCCTTCAATGTCAATGTCCCTCAGATGGCTTCTTCTAGAGACCTGCAGTTAGGTTTCTGCTGAGCTGTTTTAATGCATGTACTACTGACACTGCATTCTTCTTATTATGGAACCCTGTGAAAGTCAAACCTTACCAAACCTGATTACGTGACGTTACAGATAAGCAGGCAGCTTTATCAGACAAATTTAGAATCATGCCAACTAATAAAATCAAGTCTGGAAGCACCTGCTTTGTATACAAGTACCTTAACTGAGATTAATATTACACCTCTTCTTCTGTGATTTATGAATTGAAGTCTGTGTCTGATTTTTCCATTATTTTGCCTGGAATTTATGTCAGTCAAACTAGCGTGTATTTGAGGCTCATCGTTGTATATCTTGCCTGATTATTGGCACAGTGTTTTAGTAGTTGGGACCTGCCCCAGTGCTCCAGCACAGATTATAAATGAACATCAGTGGGCCAGGAATTTACTCAGCCAGCTCTTTAAAGACTCTTGGGTATGGCTGTTTAGGCAAGCAGATTTCAGCCTGTTTATTCATAGCAGATGGTGTTTCCAATTCTTCTTGCTTACTGTTGAGCAGAATGTGCTACATTGCCCCCACACCCCACCCTACGGGGCACATCCCACTGCCTTTGTCCATCTACTGTCTGCCAAACACTTTGACCTCTTCTGCATCATGGTAGTTGACTTGGTACTGGCCATAAGTAGAGTGAAATGAAGTCAAATGTCATGCTGCGAAGAGCTTCATAGTACATTGCTTACGCAGATAACATCCCTAAGCAGAGAGACAGACAAGTTCCATGGTTTCTCCCCAGTGTTATCACTTACCTGACACTTTATTCCTATACACAGCAGAAATTGAGATTTGTCCATTTGATCGTGTTCAGCCCTACAGCTGCGCTCTCAGGCAGCTTCTTTGCTGATGTGGTCTAGCCCTGTTCTCTCCTATTGTCTGCCAGTGTAGCTGTGTCTATTAACTAAAGCTTCCACAAAGATAAGATTGTGTTATGTGTCAGGTCGAAATGAATGAGTGCATGGAGGTCAATTCTTTCACACATGAAAAGGTTAATGGCAGCCTGTACAGGAAGAAGTTTATTTTTTCCTTTTCTGGTGCCAGTGAGGACACTTAATGTCTTTCTGCAAGGTCAATAGGCGTATACTCAATGTTCACTGTCAGCTGGGATAGTTCTAGATCATAGGAGTTAAACAGCCAATATTTGGACAGGTGACCTCAGAGGAAACACCAGTGATTCAGTAGGTGCGGTCCTTCTGAGTCAGGGCTGAGATGTGATGCCAGATGATGCCGTGTTGCTGGAGGACATGGTTTGTATTTGAAATACAAACCAATTTGAGTGTTTGTGGCCATTTAATATCTCATGATATTACATTGGATGATAATCCAGTTAGGATTAATTTAGTTGGCCTCCCTACGTTGCTTCTGCCATCCAGTGTTAGCAGGATGCTCCTTTCCTTTCCTAAAGGTTTCAGAAAGAGCAGGTTACTGTGGCTAATTGAGGGAACCCAGGAGGATATTTTTAGGGTGGATTTAAGACACACAGCGTTGTATCTTGTGGATTTCTTGTATCAGTTCAGGAGCTGTTTGCAGTTAAGGCTATGTAAGCTGTCAGTGAAAGAGCATTGAACCAAAGCATTGTAACTTTTGCCTTTTCCACCACATAGAGGGCAGATTTCCCTTCAGAGCAGTTTAAGGTATGCAAAATGCATCCAATCCAACAATCTGGCCTAAGAGCCAATGGTGATTTAAGTGGGAGACACTGGTGAGGGGCAGCTCCTGCTCTGAGACAGAGACTTAGTGGATGTGATGGTCCCTCTTGAGTAAATATGTAGTAAGCTTGAAGATCTGTCACAAAATCATCTTTAGGCTTCACAGGTAAGATCAAATCACAAGAGAGAATGGTAGAGCAATACAATAAGTGATCTATAACAACTCTTCAGTCTGTCGTACGTAGCAGAGCATCTTATTCGCCTCAGACTCATTTCCTGAAGCAAGAGGCACCCCAAGACAACATCCTTCCCCAAGGACCAGCTTTCACTGCCACATGTAAGAGGCTTAAGGGGTGACCGAAACCATCTCACTGCCCTGCAGCAGCATCCACAGCTCTCTGCTCCCTCTAAGCATACAGCTCTCATAAATCCTTTCTCCCTGTGTTGTTTCTTGCAGGTAAACTATGACCACTTTACTATTAGTGTTTGTGTGTTTGCAAGTCATCACCACAGCCACCTCTTTGGAGCTCTCAGGTACGTGCCCTGGGTTGCGGGAAAGCAGGACTGAGCAATGTGCTGCTCCTTTATTGGGATGGACACTGTGCCATAACCTCTCACTGCTCTTGTGCTTGGGAACCAGAGGGGTAGCTCCAGGAAAAGGCAGATTTAAGGGGAATATAAGGGAATTTCAGCATTCTGCTGTTTAGACCCTATCAGGTGTCATCCATCTGTGTGGACAGCAGTAGAGCCCTTCATTCCCACATCCAGAACTGGTCTAAATCTCAAAAGCAACCATGGCGCAAGGGTGCTCATAACTTCCCTTTCTGAAAGTTATTTTCAGCAGAGCAGACCAACGAGGTTATGTCTGAATACGGACACACAGGTTTGCAAAGGAAATACGGGCACTGGAGCATGTGGAAACACTGGATATTTGGGATTTAATGCTTTATTGATGTAAGCATTATTTTGTTTGGGAATCAGCAGACAGTAGTGATGGCCTGGAAGTCAAGATACCTGAGCAGTCTCCCCTACGTGTTATCCTGGGAAGCTCCTTGAACATCCCATGTTACTTCAACATCCCAGAAGAACAGGACACCAGTGCTCTACTAACCCCGAGGATCAAATGGAGCAAGCTCTCCAATGGAACCGAAGTCGTCTTGCTGGTGGCCACTGGTGGGAAAATCCGGCTCAACACTGAGTACAGGGAGGTGATCTCTTTGCCCAATTACCCGGCCATCCCCACCGATGCCACTTTGGAAATCAAGGCACTAAGATCCAACCACACTGGGATTTATCGCTGTGAAGTGATGTACGGGATTGAGGACAGACAAGACACAATAGAGGTCCTAGTGAAAGGTGAGATCCTGTCCTTGTTCTTATCTCTCAAGGAAAAGCAAGGCAGAAAGGGGGGAAGAAATATATGGTCAGAGGAGATATTGCTCTCCCCATAGGCATAAACCCTTTCAGTCAAGTCATAGATAAGGCAATGGGATGGTGAGTGGAAGCCATGGGACAGTCATTTATTTTAGCAGTCTAGGACCAGACTAAACAAACCAGTAAAGTGACTCATGGCAGAATGTATGGCAATAAAATGACTCTTCTGGCAGAAGATGAATTACAGAGACAACAAACGACATCCTTGGCAGGAGATGGTACTGGGCACGCTAGGCTATTGCTCAGAAGGGTGAAGCTGGGCTGTTATGAGACCTTTTATTTCTTACTAGCATATTAGGAGATGGGATGGCCTCAGCTAGAGAGCTGGTCTGTTCTAGAAAAACCTTTTCCATCATCTCACAAAGCCCATCCTAGTAATGGGTGAATAAAATCACAAGTTTCCTACAAGTCTTATCTTGATCAGGGCTTTTGTTTTCAACGTAGGACAGAGGGAGCTCCCACTACAGCAATTAAGTGAAGGCCTCTGCTGCTCATGTACAGTGAAGCTTGTGTCTGACAGCAGAGCCTGGGAGCTGCCCATTGCCTCCTGGTGAATTTTCCACTTGACTTAAAGCCCACTCATGCCAGACCAGAGCATATCAATAGGCATCTTTTATAAAAGATATATTTAGCAACAGGACTTTAAGTGTATTTACCTCTTGTTGTTGTATCCTGGGTGTTTGCACAGTGGTTGACACCCTGCACCCTTGGTCCTGAGCAGACCCCTGGGAGGTGACAGCTTCCACAGTCCCTGCTCTGCCCCACTGGCTGATTCCTGAGCCCTGCACTTAGAATGCTGCACAGAGCTGTATCAGGAAAGCACTGAGACCTGATGGTGATATTAGCAATGTGTTCTGGGCAATGGGTTTGCTCCCACTGTTCACACTACTATTCAGGTACTGGTTTTTAATGCACTACGACTTTGTAACAGCACTATGGGAGAGCAGTCTCTGTCCTGGGTCACCAATGTGCTCCACAAGGTCCCGTGAAAGGAGCCCATCAAGTCACCCTGGCTTGGGATGCTCAAATAAAATCAGCATAAATAGTTCATTGTTTCCAGTCGGTATATGTAGTATCTGTCCAAATCAATAACTTCTCTATAAGGAGAGGGGCTGGCTGCTCTCTAGCAGACATGTGAGCATTGACCATTGTGTCTTCCAGGCGTCGTATTCCACTACAGAGCAATCTCCACAAGGTACACCTTGAACTTTGAGAAAGCAAAGCAGGCCTGTATCCAGAACAGCGCTGTCATTGCTACTCCCGAGCAGCTGCAAGCTGCCTATGAGGATGGGTACGAGCAGTGTGATGCTGGCTGGCTGGCTGATCAGACTGTCAGGTAAGGAACCGTGCAGGGGAAAGCCACAGCACGGTCACGGGGAAGGGCTTCTGTAATGAAGACACCGGCTGAAAATTGTTGAGAAACCTGCTACAGAGCAGGTGCTGTAGTTGCTGGCGTGCAGAGGGAGGTGGCAGATTGCACATAGTTCTCTGCTGGGAGGAATCTGTAGTAGGAAAGCAGGGCAACCACTGTGTTCCGCAGCTGGTGGTGACAGCTGAGGGGGCAATGGTTTAATCCCGTTTCTTCATCTTCCCTGAACAAAATGATGCTATGCCAAAATGCAAAAACGTGGCTCCACCGTAGAGCTGTGCATCCTCTCACTGGGAGGTACCTTGGCCTGACGTCTTTTGCCAGTGGTCCTGCTGTGCTCAGGACCATCATGGGGGGGGCAGGACAGTAGATCATCCCTCCCCTTCCCCATAACCCAGGAAAAGCCATAACCCACCACACTGTGCAGTACTTCACAGTCCATCCTAGCCTCACCGAAGCTGCCAGGGTTCTGCCCCCCTCATTCCTTACACTCTCTTTTCCCAGGTACCCCATCCACTGGCCCCGGGAGCGCTGCTATGGCGACAAGGATGAATTTCCAGGAGTGAGGACCTACGGTGTCCGTGAGCCAGATGAAACCTATGATGTTTACTGCTATGCAGAGCAAATGGAAGGTGATTTGGGGCTTTTATTGTTACTAGATTCAGAAGGTCTGATCATGCTTTCTACTGTACTGTAGAAAAGCAAAGGGTCTAGGGACATGACAGGCTAAAGATACCCAGCAAGGCCAGATGTTCTCTATAGTCTCTTTGTTAGACCTTGGACAATTTTAATGTCAAATGACTAATGCATTACAGAGGGTGGAGTCTGTCTAGCCTCCACACGAATCTATGTGCACCTCTGGTCATCCATTTGAGGGTGTGACATTGAGGTGTCTTAAGATGGGGATCCATTGGAATACTCAGCACATCAGAGCTGAAATTTTTCCTTTGTCCTCCTCTTGCCCTGTGGCTCCAGCTGGTTTGGGTTGTCTGCATTCAGCCGGTAAGAATCCCTTTCTTTTGGGCAGTAACCAACATGGGGTTGCAGTTCAGCTGTAACAAACAGGGCTTTTCATCTTATCCACACTCGCAGGAGTGGGAAGGGGAAAGCAATGGAATTGGGACTGAATTGCACAGCCTAATCCTGTGCTAACGGGTGCTGTGATTGCAGGTAAAGTCTTTTACGCCACCGCTCCCGAGAAGTTCACCTTCCAAGAAGCTTTTGACAAGTGCCGCAGTTTGGGGGCCCGTTTGGCCACCACGGGGGAGCTGTACCTGGCCTGGAAGGATGGCATGGATGTGTGCAGTGCCGGCTGGCTGGCCGATCGCAGCGTCCGCTACCCCATCTCCAGAGCACGGCCTAACTGCGGAGGGAACCTGGTGGGAGTGCGCACAGTGTACCTGTACGTCAACCAGACTGGGTACCCTCACCCCCACTCTCGCTACGATGCCATCTGCTATAGTGGTGAGTGTGTTGGGGCTGTGGGATAAGGAGTGCGCAGTGCACCAGGAAGCTGGGGCTCCCTGGCCGGAGCTAACATCTTGCTGCTTTTATTTGGTTTAAAGAGGGGATGAAAGCAGGCTTGGCTAAGGTCTCGGTCCTCTGTTCGTGTTCAGGTAGGAAGCAGATCCAGACAGGATGCCTGACCTATACAGGAGATGGTGGTGTAACGCACCCCTCTTCTCTCCGTTGTCTTTCTCCCACTGCTCAGACCTCTAGAGGTTATCCAAGCTGCACCCCTCCCTCCGGCCACCTTAAATTCCTCGCAGCAGGCACTAGAGGTCAGTGCACACTCGAATATGGGCAAGGTGTTCCCGGGAAGAACTGGAAGGAGAGCAGTGAAAGTCCGCTCTGATTTATCAGCTGTGGATCATGTGGTGGCTCATTGCCTCCGACTCATGAACATGCCCTTCCTGCTGAGGTGCAGCAGAAGGAAACCATTTCTTCTGCCAGACCATCATGATTTCCCTGCTCCCCTCAGAGCCAGCAAAGACCCAGCTTCTCAGAGGCTAAATTGACCACATCCTCTCTGATCGCTGCTTTGTGTCCTGGTGCAGGGGATGACGTCGAGACTCTGGTGCCAGGGCAGTTCATTGATGAGACTGGAAGCGAGCTGGGCAGCGCTTTCACTGTGCAGACTGTCACCCGCACCGAGGTGGAGCTGTCACTGCCCCGCAATGCCACGGAGGAGGAGGCCCGCGGCAGCATCGCCACGCTGGAGCCCGTGGACATCACCCCCACCGCCACCGAGCTCGATGAGGGCTTCACTGTCCTGCCCGATCTCTTTGCCACCAGTGTCACAGTAGAGACAGCAGTCCCAGAGGAGGAGAACGTGACCAGGGAGGATGTCACAGGGGTGTGGGCTGTGCCTGAAGGGGTCACCACCATCACCTTGGGCACTGCCATCACCACGGAAGCGGCAGAGGTGAGCACGGTGGAAGAGGCCCTGGGGGTGACTGCCACACCAGGGCTGGAGCCCGCTTCAGTGTTCACAGTGGAAGATCAGCTCGTGCAAGTGACAGCAGCGCCCGGTGTTGGTCTCCTCCCTGAGCAGCCCATCTCACCCATGGGTAAGTCACCAGGACTGAGAAGCCCAAAGGTCAGTTTCTCCTTGGGGTAACCATTCAGCTGAAAACAGCCTGAGCTTCTGCTGTCACAAGGTCCCTGTAGATGTGCAGGCCTGTTTGGGGTTGAGGATAGGCTGAGTACATCCTCTGCAGTATGACAAGGAGGGGTGAGGAAGAGGATGTGAGCCAACCCATCACGGTTGTAAAAGACCCATCTGGCTGGTGATTGGAGCTGCAGTGGTCACACTGCTCTCCCATGTGCATCTGCCCCAGAGAAAGGGGAAAGACAAGGTAGGAAGATCCTAGAGGAGGGCTAAAAAGATTCCCAGAACATGGCAGTGGAGCTAAATGAATGTGGCATCTCCATCAAAGTGGGGTTGTCAGGCACTGGTTCCTGCACTGCTGTGGGAAGACACTTTCTGATTGCACATCTTGGTGTAGGGGGGGTCCCATATCTATTGTCTCATCACAGCATCTCCTCTCCCAGGTGTGGTGTTTCACTACCGTGCTGGCACCAGCAGATATGCCTTCTCCTTCGTCCGAGCCCAGCAGGCCTGCCTGGAGAACAACGCCATTATTGCCACTCCAGAACAGCTCCAGGCTGCCTACGAGGCTGGGTTTGACCAGTGCGATGCTGGCTGGCTGCGGGACCAGACAGTCAGGTACTGATGTGGGGAAGACACCTCTCAAAATGACTACTTACCCATGAAACTGAGACTTTACTCTGCCTTGTCCTGCTGCTCTGCTCAATGGCATCTAAAGCTTTGCTGAGCTAAGGTTGTCTCCAGGCCATGATATCTAGTGGCCAAATAGATGTGTTCTTCTCAAACTGTCCTGCCCAATTCCTAACCTGTGTACACATTCTGCAGTGGTGAGCTCCTTGACATGTAGGAGAAGTAGAGGAAAGTTTGAATGGCAGGGGGGGTGGAACTAGATGACCTTAAGGTCCTTTCCAGCCCCAACTATCCTATGATTCTATGATTCATTGCCCCAGGCTGTAACTGGGCTTGTTTCCAAGTCATGCTGGGGTCTCTGAGCATCCCTATCAGTGAAGTGTTTGTATCTTGCTCCCAAGTACACTGGGGTTCTTCAGTCCAGAGTACATAAAGCTGACCTTAGGTTAACTTCTTTTCCTTTGGCAGGTATCCCATTGTTAACCCCCGAAGTAACTGTGTAGGAGACAAAGAGAACTCTCCGGGGGTACGGTCGTATGGCATGCGCCCAGCCTCAGAGACCTATGATGTGTACTGCTACATAGACAGGCTCAAGGGTACGTTCTCCCCAATCCTATGGGTGCTGCTGTGGAGCAAAATCGTGCTTCACACTTCCACACCTGCAATGCGTATGGATGGGATGCAGGGACTCACGCCTGTTTTCTCTCCCACCCCTCAGGTGAGGTGTTCTTCGCAACCCAGCCAGAGCAGTTCACCTTCCCAGAAGCTCAGCAGCACTGTGAGAGCCAAAACGCCACGCTGGCCTCTGTTGGCCAACTCCACGCCGCCTGGAAGCAGGGTCTGGACAGATGCTATGCTGGCTGGTTAGCCGACGGCAGCCTCCGCTATCCCATTGTGAGCCCCCGTCCTGCCTGCGGCGGGGATGCGCCTGGCGTGAGAACCATCTACCAGCACTACAACCAGACGGGCTTTCCCGACCCATTGTCCCGGCATCACGCCTTCTGCTTCAGAGGTACCTTCCCACCCATTGCAGGGTGTATAGAGCTGTCTCCTCAGGGAAAGGGATTCCACAAGGGAGCTTGGCAATATTAGGAAAGCACCAGCATCGTGAACTGTGGCTTTTTGGGAGCTCACTCCAATCTCTTTCTGTTCCAGCTCTGCCACCTGCGGAGGAGGAAGGGGTCACCTCGTTCTTTGAAGAAGATGTGCTGGCAACCCAAGTGATCCCTGGAGTGGAGGGGGTACCCTCTGGGGAGGAGGTGACCATGGAGACAGAGTTTGCCACTCAACCTGAGAATCAGACAGCCTGGGGGACTGAGGTCTTCCCAACTGATGTGTCACTGCTCTCAGGTGGGTCAGAGCTTTCCCATCTCCTGGGTCACACTTGGCTGGTGTTGCAGGGTTGGGATACCCACAGAATAAATGGGATATTTCCTTGCTGAAGGGGAATACCCCTAAATCTAAACAATTATCACCATATTAGCAAAGCCTGAGTCTGTGCAAGCAGGAGGAATTACATGTGTGTCATTGAACTTTTATCTAGGACTGAATGAATGACCAGCACACACAACATTGCTAGATCACCTCACAAAATATGTTGTTGTGTACCTGGGATAGCAGGCTAGAAAGAGATCTCATGTCATGTCTCCTACAGAGGACAGAGCTGCAGCTTGGTCAGAGCAGCACCAAACTTTTTGTCTTCCAGATGTTATCTCCAAGGAAGCAGTAGCTGGGTTGTGGCACCTGGGAATTAGTGTGGCTGTTGCCAACATCCTGTGTCCAAAGATTATATATTCTGTCAGTTTATATATTCTGTCAGATATATTTAATTTACAGTTGTTTAAGATACAATATTCATTAAGAAATTTGAAGGGACCAAATTATTTCTGCAAACACAGGACTTTTTGCCTTTACCTCAAATGTATCAGTGTGGAGATAAGGTCAATCAGGAAATTAATAGCCTTTTTAGAAGAGTTTAGTAAATAATCTTCCTATCTTCCTCTCTTTGTTTTCTCTTTCTTTTCCAGTGACCCCCTCTGCTTTTCCTCCCGCTACCATAATACCAGAGGAAACACATACAGATGCTTCTGTCAGTGAAGTGTCAGGGGAGGTGACTGAGTCTGGAGAGCATCAAGTCAGCAGTGAATCTTCAGCATCTGGGTGGGTGTCCGGAGTCCCAAGTACAAGTGGAGAACCATCTTCTGGAGTTTTTGGACTTGGTGGAGAACACTCAGGGATTGGAGAAAGCGGATTACCATCAGTAGACCTGCATACCAGTGGTTTTCTACCTGAAGAAAGTGGGCTACCCTCAGGGGACCTGAGTGGTGTGACTTCTGGTATTGTTGATATCAGTGGCTTATCTTCTGCAGAGGAAGATGTATCAGTGTCTCTTTCAAGGATACCAGACATTAGTGGGATGCCATCTGGAGTGGAAAGCAGTGGACTGCCTTTTGGATTTAGTGGAGAAACATCTGGCACTGAACTAGTCAGTGGTGTGTCATCTGGAGAAGAAAGTGGACTCGCCTCTGGTTTTCCTACTGTCTCTCTTGTGGATACCACATTGGTGGAAGTTGCAACAACAGCACCGGAACGGCGAGAGGAGGGAAGAGGATCCATTGGAGTCAGCAGTGAAGGAGACCTCTCAGGGTTCCCATCTGCTGAGTGGGACACCAGTGGCAGAGCCCAAGGGTTACCCTTTGGAGAAGAGCTCAGTGGGGAGCCCTCTGGAGGGCCTGAGCTCAGTGGGGAACCTTCTGGGGTACCTGAGCTCAGTGGGGAGCCCTCTGGAAGGTCTGAGCTCGGTGGGGAACCTTCTGGGGTACCTGAGCTCAGCGGGGAGCCCTCTGGAGGGCTTGAGCTCAGTGGATTGCCCTCAGGACTGGATGTCAGTGGAGAGCCATCTGAAGCACATGAAATCAGTGGTCTGGAGGACATAAGTGGCCTTACTTCTGGTACCGATGGAAGCGGTGAGGCCTCGGGCATTACCTTTGTAGATGCCAGTTTGGAAGAAGTGACCACAACCCCCTCAGTTACTGGAGCAGAAGCAAAAGAGGTCTTGGAAATCAGTGGGTTACCTTCAGGAGGCGAACATGCATCAGGCATGGCATCCGGGAGCTCAGACGTCAGTGGGGAGCCTTCCGGGCACATGGAATTTGGTGGGAGTGTTTCTGGAGTGCTCGAGATAGGCGGGCATCCGAGCGGAGTGACTGACATCAGTGGAGAAGTCTCTGGGGTCGATGTCAGCAGTGGGCTACTGTCTGGAGAGGGCAGCGGACTCACCTCTGGCTTTCCCACAGTCTCTCTTGTGGATACCACTTTGATGGAAGCTGTAACACAGACATCAGTTGCACAAGAGGCGGGAGAAGGCCCATCTGGGGTAATAGAAATCAGTGGATTTCCTTCTGGAGACAGAGGGCTATCTGGAGAAGGGTCTGGAGCCGTGGAGGCTAGTGGGTTTCCTTCAGGGACAGGAGACTTCAGTGGAGAGCTGTCTGGGATTCCATACATCACTGGGGACATTCCTGGAACCATAGATCTAAGTGGCCAATCTTCAGCAGTGACTGACATTAGTGGGGAGGCCTCAGGGCTTCCAGGAGTCACTTTGGTCACTTCTGATCTACAAGAAGTTGTGACAAGACCAACAGTATCACAGGAACTGGGTGGGGAAACAGCCATCACGTTTCCCTATGGTTTTGGGCCAGGTGGTGAGGCCTCTGCATCTGCTGAACTAAGTGGGGAAACATCCGCATTGCCAGAAAGTGGTGTAGAAACATCACCAGCTTATGAAATCAGTGGTGAAACACCTACACTTCCTGAAACTGGTATAGAAACATCCACAGCTCAAGAAATCAGTGGTGAAACATCTGCATTTCATGAAACCGGCGTAGAAACATCCACAATTCACGAAATCAGTGGAGAGACATCTGCCTTTCCTGAATTTAACATAGAAACATCAACAATCCCAGAAATCAGTGGGGAGACATCTGCATTTCCGGAAGTGTTCATAGAAACATCCACAAGTCAAGAAGCCAGGGGTGAAACATCTGGCTATCCTGAAGTCATCGTAGAAACATCCACAGCTCAAGAAGCAAGTGGGGAAACCTCCGCGTTTCCTGAAAGCAGTGCAGAAACATCCACAATACGAGAATTCAGTGGGGAAGCATCTGCATTTCCTGAGATCAGAATAGAAACGTCCACGAGTCAAGACATCAGTGGGGAAACGTCTGCATTTCCTGAAATCAGAATAGAGACATTCACAAGTCAAGAAGCCAGAGGTGAGACATCTGCTTACCCTGAAATCAGCATAGAAACATCCACAGTCCATGAAACCAGTGGGGAAACATCTGCCTTTCCTGAAATCAGCATTCAAACCGCAACAGTCCACGAAATCAGTGGAGAAACATCTGCCTTTCCTGAAATTACCATAGAAACTTCGACAGTCCGTGAAATCAGTGGAGAAAGTTCTGTGTTTCCTGAAATCAGAATAGAAACATACACAAATCAAGAAGCCAGGGGTGAAACATCTGCCTATCCTGAAATTAGTATAGAAACATCCACAGTCCATGAAACAAGTGGGGAATCATCTGCCTTCCCTGAAATAAGCATAGAAACATCAACAGTCCATGAGATCAGTGGAGAAACATCTGCATTTCCTGAAATCAGCATAGAGACTTCAACGATCCATGATATCAGTGGGGAAACTTCTGCCTTTCCTGAAATTAGCATAGAAACTTCAGCAGTCCATGAAATCAGTGGAGAGATATCTGCCTTTCCTGAAATCAGAATAGAAACATCCACAAACCAAGAAGCCCGAGGTGAAACGTCTGCATTTCCCGAGATCAGCATAGAAACTTCTACAGTCCATGAAATCAGTGGGGAAACATCTGCATTCCCTGGGATTAGCATAGAAACACCAACAAGTCAAGAAGCCAGGAGTGAAACATCTGGCTATCCTGAAATCATCATAGAAACATCCACAGGTCAAGAAGTAAGTGGGGAAACCTCTGCGTTTCCTGAAATCAGAGTAGAAACATCCACAAACCAAGAAGCCCAGGGTGAACCATCTGCATTTCCTGAGACCAGTATAGAAACATCCACAGTCCACGAAATCAGTGGGGAAGCATCTGCATTTCCTGAAATCAGCAGAGAAACATCCACAGTCCATGAAACCAGTGGAGAAGCATCCGCACTGCCTGCTGCTAACATTGGTACAGCTGCTAATATAGATACAGCTGCCACATCTTTGGCCAGTGGTGAGCCCACTGGTGCTCCAGAGGAGAAGGAAATTCCTGACGCAACATCTGGATCTGTGACGCACTCGACTGTAGGGGAAACCTCTGTCCCAGACATTGTAATTAGTACCAGTGCTCCACATGTGGAACCAACACAGGGACCCAGGAGCCTTGAAGCAGCTCAGCTCGAAATAGAACCCTCCCCTCCCGTGGTGTCAGGACAAGAGACGCAGGCAGCGGTTGTTCTAGACAATCCCCATCTGCTGGCCACCGCTACTGCTGCCCTGCCTCAAGTCCCACAAGAAGCAATAGACACATTAGGACCCACTACAGAAGGTACTGTGTCTCCTCATACGGAAGGGAATGTGCTAGGGAAGGGAGGGAGGGGGCATTGCTTCTTCTACAGCAGCCAGTGTTAACGCAGAAACAGGCTTGAGTAGAGCATTATTGTGGCAGGAAGCCATACAAGTGTGGAGTTTCTTACAGGTTGCACTCATTGAATCATAGCATCATCTAAGTTGGAAAAGACCCTTAAGATCATCATGTCCAACCTTTACCCCAGTATTGTCAAGTCTACCACTAAGCTATGTCCCACGTACACACCTTTTAAATACCTCCAGGGATGATGACTCCACCACTTCTCTGGCATCTGCCCAGAACATGATGGAGGCATCATCTGCTTGTGCCCCCTGGGGTACCCAGATCTTCACATAGGGCCACAAATGAGCCCTCCCCTCTGTCCTACTGGAGGTGGGGGTTTGAGAAAGAGTATTCTGTGAATGGCCATTGAGAGCCGCTGTGGCAGCGTCCCTGGGTGTAATACAACTGGGAAGGCGCTAGGGCATTCACACCCCTCTGAGATTGATCTAAAGCGTTGCTATACTCCAGAAAAAAACAACAATCTTTTTCCTTTTATGTGGAAACAAGAGCAAAGACAGCTCCACCCGCCAGAGAATTCCAACCTGGCTATGGATGCAGCCGAGAAGTTGGATAAGATGGGCTGCAAGACTCTGTCCTGTTTTGTTTCTCTTTCCATGATGTGTCGACTCGCTGCCTGTATCCCCAAGTGTTTCGTAGCACTTGATCCAGAGTGGGAGGCTGGCTATCAGCAGCTTTGCATTGCCAAGGGGTAAGAGGCAAAGCAAGCCAGCTGGGGATAAAAACCTCTGCTCTCAGCATCATCTGCAATGTTTGCATTGGGCAAACTGCTTCAATCCCTTTGGCACAGGCCATGGACACCCTCTGGTTTGTCTAAGGCTGCTTTCTGCAGATAGGATGGGCTAAGTGTGTGAGACAATGCTCAGGACATTGATACCTTTTGTCAGCTCCACTAACAAATGCCCTTCCTTCCACCCTGCCCCTTTCTAGTGTGTTAGTGTTTTGTCTTTGGTAGGAACCCTTGTTACCAAGTATAAACAGGCACAGTATTTAAATCTGAGCAACCAGTTATGGTGAAAACACACTGTTAGCTTTCTGACAAGCATCCCCCAAGCAGTGCTCAGGTGCTGTGGAGGCACTGGGATACTTCAAAGAGAAGAAAATAAGATGGGACGTTGTTGTGCTTGCTGGTGGCTGCTTCTTGGTAGAAGGGGAGCCCTGCAACATCCCTGCCCATGGCTTGGTTTCACTCTGCTGCAATTAGGAGCCTGTTCTTGTGTTTCCCCTTTTGAAAACCATCAGTGCTTGTGTTGTTGTATAAAGGTCTTACATATGCTCAGTTCCCAATGGGTTGCACCTTCATGTGGGACAGTTGCTTCAGTATGGTACAAAATATATGTGCAAAGAAATTTGCTCATTTTCTTCTTGCAAAAGTAATATTAATTCCACTCCCTTCCTCCATTTCCTCATGATCTGCTGCTTTTGGGTTAATTTACACCATTCAGCATGGGTAGCTCTGGACTCAGTAGGTGTCTGCAAATGCAGGGCTTTGTGAAGCTCAGTCTGGTTTCTAACATCATTTCCATCCCCAAAGTGTTCCAAATGAGTCACTGCATTTCTCTCTGTGTCAGTTCTCTCCCTCTGAGAAAGCAGGTAATCACAAACCTTTGTTCAGTCCTGCTCACAACACATTTCAGGTCCTGTCTGCCTCTGCTGAGCAGAGGATGCTGCAGGAGTGGGTGAGGGCAAGTCAGCAGGGTCATTGCTAGATGCCTGGCACAGCATCCAGGGCTTGGCAGGGTGCTGCAGTATTTACACACCCAAAAGCCCTCCTTCCACACCTAATGCGCTCTGCTTTTGGGGCCATGCTCACTGCCATATCCAATCCTGGACATAAAAACAAGCCAGCAAAGGCAGGGTTGAGGAGAAAGAGGGAAACCAGCCAGTGAGGCTCAGCAAAAAAAAAAAGAGAGAGAAATATTGGCCCCAAAGTAGGGTTTTATTTCACTGCTTTTTCTTTTTATAAATTACCCACAAGGCGATTGCCAGATTCTTCAGAGCATTTGTTAGCCAACATTCTCGTGAAGTATTTGGAAAGAAAACCATGTGTTCGGCAGCTCATGTGTGAAGAACTTGAGAAATGTTCTGAAATTGGAACACTCCGTGTATTTGTAAGTGATGGGGATGATGATGTAGCAGCTGGGGTTTCTTAGCAGGTGACAGGGAGAGGTAAGTGATGACTGAAGTCTAACTGTAGGCTCTTTATATAAACTAGAGATGGGCTTTAGTGCACGTGTGAGGTTGGTGCTCCCACTAGGGAAGATATTCTAGGGCAAAATGTCTCTTTTTACTGGCAAGTTTCTTTACTACAGTGTCCCTGTAGGGTTAAATGCAGTCAGGGTCTGAAGGAAACTCATCCAGGTGGCAAGAAGTGTATTGGCCATGAACTGGCAACATCATTTCCAGAGAAATAGAGCAAAGTGATGACAAAAGAGGAAAAAAAAAGAGAAAAATAATCGCAGATTTCCTTTTTTGGGTCGTTACCCTTTTTACAGTGCTCTGGGGATTGTGAACATGTAAAGCCTACAAGGAAGAACCACAGGCTGGAGCCTGAAGGGCTGTTTCTCATGTTGTGGCTGACTTTGTACCTGAAGCCTCCCAGTTCTTGCAAAAAGATCAGTCCTAGAATCTGTGCCTTGTGCTGTGCTCAGTTTGGAGGATGTAATGGATGCCCACTAAGTGCAATTAATTTTAACTAGCATTGAAGCACTCGCTCAGCAAGAAGACGTGTTTGTTGTCCCCTTGTCCATCATTGAAGGGTTCCAGTTAGATCTAGCAGTCTTTTTAGTAGGATGAATAAAGAAGAATGACCTTTTTTTGTTCTGCTGTAGCCTCTACTTTTCTCTAAAAGCCATGAGCACAAGAAGACTGAAGATTAACACTTGGAGTGCCAGTATTTTTTAGCATTGAACCAAATTGAAGGCTATGCGTGCACATGTCTTTAGTCAGCAGTTTGGTTCCTCCATGAGGACAGGAGCCCCACAAGATTCAAGAATAGTCCAAAGGCTTGGCTTCTTCATCCAGAGTTTTGCCAATTCAGCAGCTCTTTTTGCTGCTTGTAACATTGGAAGACAAATAATTCTTAGTTAAAAAAAGCATGCTGGCATTGCAGTGGAAGGCTGTGGTTTGGAGCTCTCTGACCACTCAATGGCTTAAAAACTTCACTCAAGTTAGGGGGAGAGGAGAAATGTGCTGAAATGGCAGCTACTTATGTTAAGTTTTGCTTGCATCTGATGAAACGAGTTCATGAAGCCTGCTGCCTGTGGCCTGATACAGCTAAAGGTTAGAATCCAAATGAGGAAAGGTCTTGATGGGCTTTCTTCATTCTTCATACACTGGAAGTATGAGGGATAGAGTTTTGTTGGTCCAGAGAATATCAGTCCAGAAGGGAAGTCTTGAAAGCATTCACCTGATTCATAATGTCTCACCTACTATGATATGAGACATTATTGAATGGAATGAAGACTACTCTCCTAACAAGGACGTGGAGGTAACAGTCCTGTTTGAGAGACAAGCAAAAGTGCACACCACTTGTGGCTAAACAGATGATTTGATGGCACCTGGATGCACTGTCTATTTTGCATTAGAGGTTTATTAGCTTAATTAAAACTTCTCTCTGAAAGGTTTAACTATAGTCCTGGACTAGTGTTACATACATTTCAGTTTACTTCCACACACAATATTTGGAGGCAGAGATGTCCAAATTTCCTGAGTTTTCCTTCTATGACAGTGTTGAATCAATTGAAGGTCCCAGCAGATCAACAGGTTCTCCTAGAAGCTTGCTATTCTCCAGGTGAATACAGCTTTAGAAGGCTGTAGCAATATCTGCCCCTTCTGCTGCTTGAAGGTTTTAGATTAATTATTGTAGTTAATTATTTTAATAACTTCACTGCTCATCATAATTCACAAACTGGTGATATCCAATGCTCCCCTTTTATATAAAATGGGAGAGGACTGTTTCCCCCAACTCCTCCTATTCTTTTCTTGTTGGAGTCACCCTACAATTGCTCCAATGTTTTTCCTCACTGCCTGAGCTATCAGAGCATCAATTCAAACTTCCCAGAAGCCTCTGAAGACCAAATTTAGTTTGCACCTGGATTTTTTTTTCCCTGAAGATAATTGCCTGTCTGGTTTCCGATTCCATGTTTGGATAATTGCACTTACAAGGAGGTCTATGAAAAATGGTGAAGGGCACAACAGGGACTGTTAGACATCCTGAAAATGCCTTGCCTTTCTGTCTTACCTTTTTCCCTCTGCAGAGCAAAACTGAGCTTAAATCCTGTTATAGAGAAACTATGCAGTTTGTTCAGGCTTTGGGCAACAGCATCCTCTCTGTTCACAAGCGGCTTCTCCTTCGTAAATGTTTTAAGTGCAAAGCTGACCTAGTTTAATGGGTATTCTTGCTCCCTTCCATACAGGCTGCCATCAAGACAAATGCACAGACTGTATTGTTTTAAGAAGTGTTAGGACTGTTTCTAGTATTGTCTTCTTAGCTTGGGATAAAGGATTTTCAAAGTATTCTCTTCTCACCACTGACACTGTGTGTTCACTTTTGCTGCCATTTGCCCTCTGAGCAAAACCAGGGCCAATCCATTTCTCTTGCATTTCTAAAGGATTTCTCTTTCCAATTTCCATGATCTAGTACAGCAAATTGTTTTCAAAGGCATTGGGAGAATACTTGTGTTAAATTGCACAAAAAGAAAACAGTTTCTGACTAAATATAGTATTGATCTGGCAATGTGAAAGAAATCTTAGCGAGAAGATAGTGAAACAAGTTCAAAGTTTGCATTATAGCTGTGAACTCCCCTTGCTTTCTCTTTTACATCTTCCAGGTGCAAGACCCGGGTTACAGTGGGTATTTTAATTCTTTTATTAAAAACAAAGAAAATATCCAAAAGCTAGACCTTGGGACCTGTTAGTAGCAAAAAATAGCAACAGTTGTGACAGTAGATTTTAATGATCTTTTGCAACTTCTGGGAGATATTAACTGTGGTACAAATTGTCTTCTGGAGAGCTGCTAATTTTTCATTATCCTCCAGAAGTGAGTTAATGATATGTTTGTAATGGGCTTCCTATTCTTGCCACTGTAAGGCATTTTCTCCTCTGTCTCTGTTTTAGAGCTGCAGCTCTTGAAAGTGAAAGCTGCCTCTGTTCTGCATTCCATGCCGGTCGCTTGTCCTTTGTTAGCTCTGGGTAATAATAGCAGTTGTCTTCTCAGTTGATAAGCACTTGAGGGGCATCTCAAAGCAGAGCTGACTTTGAATGACTGCTCACCCAAGCAAATAAATGGCTCCCTTCTGCATAAGATCCTTGTGTGTCAAGGTACCTAGCAGCTGGTGCTGTGGAAGTGGGGGCTCACTCAACGCTGCACAAAGCACACTTAGTGTGCCGCAGGTTTATTAGCCAGCTGAAGAGGTGTACAGTGGGTTACTAACCTCATCTGGCCCTAAACAATGTGGAAGTAGACACGTTTATGGCATGTAAAAGGTTAAGAAGAAAATAGTCATGCATTGCATGATCGACGGGATTTATTTTGTTTTACTGGAGTTCTCACCTCCCACAAATCCTATGGCTTAGATGTGATATCCTAGAAACACCTAGAAACCAGCTTCCCAGGTCTTCCAGAGACAACAGAACTGTTGATTTTACTGTTCAGAACTTACTTCTCTAAAAGACCTCTGAGACCCAGAGTTTCTGGGACGATCAGAATGAGCAATGCTTCCTCCAACCTAGCAGATACATTTGAGTTTCCTGATATCAGCTTGCTAAGGTGATCCTCCTGATGGAGGCCGGGTCACTGCTCCAACAGCCCAGCAGGCCGAAGAGGGGAGTTTGGTATTTATGATCTTCATGTGTTTAAAACATCTTCTCTGCAGCCTTTTGCAGCACACTTCTGGAAAGAAAACCTGTCTGTGTCTCACTTGTATTTGTTGCCTTGTTTTTCCAACACAACCCACAAGTACACACACTTTATGTGCATATATAAAAATATATATGTGTATATATGGAGAGATATATAACATATATATTACATGCAGAGATTTTTTTGTGGTATATATAATATGTACAACCATATTATATACAATATCTGTAAAGGGAAATTCTGTTCCAGTGTTATTTTCCAGCTGGAAATCTGAGCAATGACTTTGCACATGTGTGTCTTCTCCCCCCACCGTCTGAGACCAGGGATGGCAACTCACAGTGGGTCTCCTGCATCTCAGAAGAGATCCTGGACCCATAAAGATTTAGTTCACGTGGTTGAAAACAGCCGAAGACTCATTATTCCCTGCTAAATGTTTGGCTTTAGCTCTCATATGTGCTTTGTTCCCACTTATACAGCATGCTTTCCACTTCATGGAGCCTAGAGGACAAAGAGAGCCTTTCCTTACTTATTCAGCTGGAGAACATTGGAATCAACATGAACTTCTGCTGCCACTGCTGTTGGAAAGCCCAAGAGGCCTCTGGAGTTGCAATCATCCCTCAGGATACCTCATTTCCTTTGTGCTCTCTATCATACAGGAATTCCAAGTGTAACTAACAAGGAATAGTCATGTTTAGCTCTTCTATTCTACTAAGCCTGCAACCCCCATTTTGTTCTGGAAAGTCTCAAAGTATTTATTAGTGTCATGGAAACAGGAGATCTCTTCATATTGCAGTGAACAAAGAAGTCCAAAAGGCATTCATGAGTATTTAGAAGGGCAATCCAGAGGAAAAACTAAAACTGGAGTAAGTTGTTCATCAGCCACCTGAGGAAAACCTGCATTGCTCTCAGAGATACAGCCTAAGACAAAGATGCCAATCTTCTTGCTCCAAAGCACCAAAGGATTTTCTCCATCACTTACACATGTTACAGAATATGTCAGCTTTTTCTTGACATATCAGACGTTGGCCACAGAGGGACTAGGCTGTTACATGGGGTATAACACACATCTGCTCTTGTGTGTCTGAGGACACAGAGCAACTCGGCCATGGTTCTGCAAGGAGACAATATCAGATCAAGTATACCCCAATCAGAATATGAACACAGACCCTGGGGAGCTGCTGCTCTGCTCTGGTATTTCCATAGTCAGCATGTTTAGTGTTTTGGAATGTTTCTTCACTAACCCCTCTCATCCACAAGAAGAGCATGGAGTGTTAATCGGCACTTATAAAGCCTTTACATTTCTTCTGAGTGTGAAAGAGAGAAATGTCTCGCATGAAGATCTAACCAGGCATCATTTAACCTACCCTGGGTGGATGTGCTCCCACTTTCTTCCTCAGTCTTCCTCCTTGTTTCTGAGCTGAGCATCTCTGAATCTTTTCCATTCTGAATGATTCTTCTTTTGATTCCAAAGCTCCATAAGTAGGATTATGGTTCAGCTGGGAGAGATAGTGGGAGAAGAGCTTTTACTTCCAGCACAAGCTAGATTTTACAATATATAGATTCCAACTGGCTACCTGTAGCCTTCTTCAGAGCATCTGTGTTCAAAAGGATCTGCCAGGGAGTGGAAGTGCTACCAGATGGTGCAATTTACTACCCAGGCTTGTGCTAATTAACAAGTTGAGAAACACTGGAGAGTTGGGGCCGAGCTCTTGACATACCAACATCTCTTTTCAATCTCCAGAAAAGCAAAAAGGATCTCAAGGGCTGTTCCATTTAGATTGGAAACCAAGGGTAGTTTCCTCCACCAAGATGGAATCTGCAGATGGAAAAGATGTAAGATCTTCTTCCAGCCCCATCACAAGCAAGAGAGTACACAGTGGGGACAAGTCTGGGGATAATGGTGCTGCACTCCAGTACTATCCAGGGAAGAGACACCCATAGCTAGGCTTAATATCCTCAAAGGGGAAAGCTGAGGATGTCTGAAGCCACTTCTTTTCTTCCCTGCATTTTCTTCATCTTCACTGAGAAGAGATTTCTTGCCCTGGAACTCCATCTAAATTACAGTTAGGAAGAAACTGACAGTGAGCATTGGCAAACAGGAAGGCCTTTAGGAGACATATATCTATCTCAGGATGTTTCCATCACTTATGAGAATTCCACTATCTTCTTCATAGACCCATAGCTGGTGGAGACACAGACAAAAGTTTGCATGTTCAATGCATCAGGCAGACAGCAGACAAGGAGGAGTTACCACAGCTGAGTGCTGTGTATTGGATGCATCTTGCTGAGCTTGTGCTATCTTCAGAGCGGTGTTCAACCATCAAGTGACTGAAAACCAATGTCTTCCTTGTAGGTTGGGCTGGGTCTCTTGCCTTCATTCTTCCAGCAGCAGCAGCGGCAGTATGTTTTAAAATAAGACCCTTGCAACTCTCAGGTTCCCCAAATCCAACTGATGTTCCTCCCTAAACAAGCAAGGAAACAAGTTCTCCTGTTGATGGAGTTGTCTGCCCTAATGGAAGCCCTTGATTTCTTGCAGACACTGATGAGTGCCACTCAAGCCCCTGTCTGAATGGAGCTACCTGCGTTGATGGCATCGACTCTTTCAAATGCTTATGCCTTCCCAGCTACGGAGGGGACCTGTGTGAGATCGGTACGGCCTTCCTGGCTTCAGCTAATCTTACTAACTGCTGCACCACCTTTCTCCCCCCAAAAAAGGTGAACCCCAGTGCTCCCATCAGCCCTGCCCTCATCTCAGCAAGCTAACCTCTAACAGCAGCTTAAAATATGCTAAGGAAAAGGCTTTCAGACTTGTGTTTACATATTTTGGTTAGTTTATTCATCATAGCACCATGTCCTCTAAGGTTCCTAAGCAGGAGCTTCTGGTATCTTCTTCAGCTCTCTCTTTTTTAAGTTTCTCTAGTTTCTCTGTACAATGTTGATGACAAAAGTTGCTGTCTCTTTGAGAAAAGGGTCTTTCTGTTCATCTGTAACAGTAGGGAACATCCGCACATCTGAGTACATCTTCACCCCAGGCAAACTTTCTCTGCTGGATTGGAATTTCATGGAAGGATGCTTCAGCTGAGCTATGGAAAATGATTGTGTTTCTCATTGTGAAGACGCAGCTGAGAGAAGCCTCATTCACTCCAGGAATCTCCACCAATTTGACATTTTTGTCATCTCTTCAGCATGGCTTCCTGCGGCAAAATCAGAGGGGAATGTGTATCTTTGAGAAAACACCAAGTGACTGATTTTCCTATCAAAACTTGACCTACACTAATGCTTCTGTTTGTTTCTACAAAGAAAGAGAAAGAGTTGTGGGTTTTTTTCTTAAAGATTGTGAAAGTCCAAACTTTCATCAGTATAGCTGAGGGGAAGCTCTCCTGTCTTGCTCAAGCGCAAGAAATAAGGTAGCAGTGTCTTCTTCACCTTGGCATGAGTAATGATAATATATATTGGATTTCCTCTTCCCCTTTCTCTTCATCTCTCTTTCTGCTTCCAATATGAACATATGGAGTAGACCATAAGGAGGCAGCTCAGGATAACTGGACCATCTGGGCAGGAATTGTACTGTCTTAACATCAATTTCCTAATGCAATCTAATTAGCCCCTGATTTACCTGTCCCTGCCACCTGTTGTTGAATATCCCTGTAACCCAACAAGAGACTTTCCACCCTGCAGCTGCTTATAATCTCTTTTGGTCCAAGTCAGAATGAATTTCAACTTTTCTCTGGTTTCTGGGCTCATGACGCATGTTGTCTACAGCCTAGGATGTGCAAGAAGAATCCAGTGCCCTGAATTCAGTGGGGAATGTAAATCTTCATTGTTCCTATGAGGCAAACCACCCCTTCTGTTGGTCTCCAAGAACAGTAGGACACCATAGTTGAGCTCTGCTATCTGTACACGCAGCAGTCCTTCTCATCACCATGGTAGCGTCCCTACCAGGGAACAAGTTTGTCATCATCCTTTTCCAAGATGACTGCCCTCATATTTCCTCATAAGTAACAGCTCTGTAGGAAAGAGTGGTCTCTCTCCAAGGAAATGTCCCACTGAGGTTCTGTTCCATGTGCTGTCCTATCCCCAGGTTGTGATGACAAGGGGTGGTGTCCAAGCTGCTGGAAAAGTCTTAAATCTCAAAAGACAGAGCAGATTCTCCGCTCACCTTGTGTAAGCAATCTGCCTGCAAAGACCAAGAATCCTTAGCGATTCAGCTAGTTCCAGACAATCCATTTCATCTGTTGAAGAAGGCAGAAGATGTTTTTAGTACCTCAGTTAACTACAAACCCTTTCAATAACTATGAGGCACCCGCAGTCTCCAGCTCGAAGAACACCAGGAAGGTGGATTAGCATGATAGAAGGTAACAAGTGCTTTGACCTAGTAAGTTTAACAAAGAAGAAAGAAACTGAGTACAGAAAACCCTACTGGAAAGGGAGAGAGGTGTGAGGACTCATTAAGGGCTTCCGTTCCAAGAGTGACAAGTGCCTGAAGGATGGTAAATTGGGCATCTGAAAGGCTGAGGTTAAATAGATTTCATTTCCTTCAGTCATATGGGGCACATGTAGTGTTTTGCATTGGATGAGAGCCTTTTCTGGTGGTTTCTCCCTTTGCCTTTGCTCTCCCCAACTTGTGGCTTTATTTTCCCTAGTTAATGAATTCAACTCTTCACTGTTTCTCAGATGATAAAAGGTGTCATGAACTATATACACTTTAGCAGCTTCCAAGCTTTTTCCTTGAGATTTCATTTTCCATCATGGTAAGTTCCTGAATCCTCTTTTCTTCTCTCTTGGTAGGCTTACTTCTCCTCCAGGGCCACACAACAACACTAAGCAATGCAACCACCCAAACCTGGGCTCTCCTCCCCTCTTTCATTTTCAATACATACATATCGATTCTGGGCATCTGGATTCAAGTTTTGGAGTTTGTTTCCAAAACAAGAGAACTCTGCACAAGTGGAAGAGACAGATTCCTGCTTTGTCAGTTCCTCAAAACCAGAGTCCAGGAGCATGATACGGGGATTGAATTGCTCAGGAATAAGTTTGTATCATTCCATTTTTCAGGTAGCACTGGTCACATAACTGCACTCATGGGTCTCCAGCACAGGCTCCCCTCTTTGTGTCTGCCTTGGATGCCTTCTGGTAATTTTCCCTGCGATTTCCCGCAGGCAACAGTGTCAGAGTTTGCTTTTTAGTGGAAGCAACCATGTGTTGTCCCACGCCATGAGAGCACGAGCTGCTAAGAGGTGAGTTGGAAGGCTTCCAGACCATGCACCAACTCCTTTTAATCCCTCCTTCGTGTGTTTCAGACCAGGAAAACTGTGAGGAAGGCTGGACCAAGTTCCAGGGCCACTGCTATAGGCACTTTGAAGACAGGGAGACTTGGATGGATGCAGAGGCCAGATGCCGACAACATCAAGCCCACCTGAGCAGTATCATCACCCCAGAGGAGCAAGAGTTTGTGAACAGTGAGTGCTGAGGGCAGTCTGAGACTGGGCATGGGTCCATCCATTGGACTCTACGGAGCCTGTGGACAGATTCAGCCAAGATGACATAAAACTCACAATTTTCCCCACTGGTGCTCAGATATTTCCTAATGAGATCTCACCCTTAAGTGGGAGAGGAAGAGCCATCCAGTTCATTGCAGGGGGTTGGAATAGATGACCTTTGAAGGTCCCTTCCAACCCAAACCATGAGTCTATAAGCTGTGAGACAGAAAAGAGCCTTTTCTCAGCTAGGACAGAACTTCACTCACCACATTGCTGATGTGGCTTGTTCACAACACGTTCACTTGATGCAACAAGAGCAGTGACCTATGCCAGAGTAGATGGATCAATGCTCATGGCACACTGAAAGGCGAGGGAGATGGACAAGCATGATGCTGGGGGCGGGAGGAGAAAGGATGTCAGAGAAAGCTGACAAAGAAACACTTCCAATGAGGTACAGGGGAACCACGACCCACTCTTCTTTCCCCCTTTATCTCTTCTAGGCCATGCACAGGACTACCAGTGGATTGGCCTCAGTGACAGAGCTGTGGAGAATGATTTCCGCTGGTCCGATGGGCACTCCCTGGTAAGTCTGCATCCCACGGAACATTCAGTGCGGGCAAGAGGTTCCCTTTGGGTGGAAAAAGTGCCATGAGTTACATGCTGAGTGCTTGGGTTGGGCATTGAAAGGAGGCAGCTCTAAACTTTGTAGAGCTCATGGCCACCATCACAATAGATATAACGGCTGTAGTAGCAGTTGGTGAGGCAGCAGCAAGGATGGAAGAGTGAATAGGAGATGAGGGCTCAACCTTTCTTCTCTCTGCAGCAATATGAGAACTGGAGGCCCAACCAACCCGATAACTTCTTCGCGGCGGGTGAGGACTGTGTGGTGATGATCTGGCACGAGCAAGGCGAATGGAACGATGTTCCCTGCAACTATCACCTCCCTTTCACCTGCAAGAAAGGAACAGGTCAGCACCCCATGTCGTGCCAGCAAGCATAGGGAGCTTGGGCAGTGGTTGTGGGGCTTGAGTGGAGCTCCCAGTGCACATGAACACGGGTTTTGTCACTGTAAAGGGTGGTCTAAAAGGTGGAAGGAATTAATAGAAGCTGAAGAGTTTCCCAAGGGATTGTAAACGAGTAAGATGAACCATTAAGGAGGAGTTTCACATCCCCAGGCAGTGAAACCTGGCTGTAGCATCACTCCTGCACACAAGCTCCATGCCCTCCCCTGGAAGCAAGTGGTGGTTGTGATGCCTGCCTTCCCTTGCTTCTCTGGGAGGCAGGGATGGAGCACTGAGGCAGAAATCCCAAGCCCCATCACAGAATTTCCATATCCGCCATCCCTCAATTTTGTGGATCGAGGCAATCTCAGGGGGTTTTGAGGTTTTATGAGCAGTAGAAGAGGAGCACCAAGGCTGTGTGTGTGGGGTGTGATCTACCCGCTCAGTCAGGCAGGACTCTTCCAGCTCTCCATGTCTCTGCCCATCTCCTGCAGTGGCCTGTGGGGACCCCCCCATGGTGGAGAACGCCAGGACCTTCGGTCGGAAGAAGGACCGCTATGAAATCAACTCCATGGTGCGATACCAGTGCAACCAAGGCTACATCCAGCGCCACGTGCCCACGATCCGGTGCCAGCCCAACGGGCAGTGGGAGGAGCCGCGGATATCCTGCATAAACCGTATGTAAAGGCTCCTTTACCTTCAGGTTAGGGCTGATCCATTCCTGCAGCTGGGAATGAAGGGGGCATCATCTTAGGTGCAGGTTAGCTCTGGGCAGAAGGAGACATCATGGTCCACATGACTAGTTGAAAGGTCCCCTATGATAGGGCAATGGGAGCTGGCATCTTCAGGGCAGGTGTGGACCACAGGAGGGACAGCCTGGGGAATTCATGGATTCTTCTCCACTAGGCAGGGTAGAAGCAGCTCCTGGGGCAGGAAAGTGCAACAAAGAGCTCACCAAGGGCCCAGGCTGCTGAAAGAAAGGAAAGTAATAGAAATGGCTTCTGAAAGGGTGACTTTTGTCACCACCTGCATCAGCAGAGAGAATTAGGAGGGGGGACCTGTAGTCTACTATGGTCCCTCCAAGCCCTGGGAGTAGACAGGAGCCCTGCAGCAGAGCTAAGCCGAGGGACAGGGCTGGGTTCTTGACCCTTCTCCTGTCAGCCTCCAGCTGGCAGCAGCCAGCCCTCTCCCTCTGGTGTCCCAGCCCATTCGCAGGCCTGCCTACACCCCTGTCCCATCCTTTCTCTTCTGCAGCTTCCCAGTAATCTCATCAGCCTCAGACAAATCACATCTGTCCAGTGGCCTCCTTGCCAGGTGCTGGTCTGGCTGGGCAATTCCAGCTAAAGCAACCCTCCCACAGCCAGGGAAAGTCAGTATGGGCTTAAGGGACAAACCTCCGCCCCAGGGAGGAGATGGAAGGAGGAGGGATGGAGGAGACATCTGAGGGCAGCCATAGTGCAGATGAAGCAGCTGACTCCCTTGGCTCTGCTGCAGCCCCAGAGAGCTGCAGGCTGCTCCCGGCATGGATCACCAGCAATCAGGACAGCCAGGCAGTTCCAAACCAGCTTTTGCTGCTTCCATCAATCCTGAAATTATCACACTGGAGTAGTGCCATATTTAAGGAAAATTGGCAGCAGAGATCAGGCAGAAACCTGGTTCCTGCCCGCCGGACAGGGCTGTTTCCCCTCCTGTGCCCTGAGTACATCCCACTGCTGACGGATACTTCCTTCCCTTTCCTAGGGGATGCAGAGGGACCAGTATTGCAGCAGGTGAGACGGGGAAGCAGTCCTCATGCCCACCCTGTTAGTAGAGTTAAGGAATGGGAGAAGGATCCACAGGGAGGATGCTGCTACCCAGTGCTGCCTGTGTTTGTCCTGGACAGCCAGCACAGGACGAGCAGCGCCTCTATCCCATCTCCTGCTTACAAGGTGCCTTTTCTTCTTCTTCCTCTCCCTCAGCCTCCAACTACCAGCGCAGGCTATACAAAAGGAGCCCTAGGAGCCAGTCAAGACCCAGCGGCAGAGCCGTGCACAGACCCACCCATTAGAGCGGGGCCAGAGAGAGACACCGAAAGTGAGAAACAGAGATTTTTAACGGAACACTTCTATTAACAGAGTCCATTTCTTTTCTTCTTCTTGTCGCTTTTTTTTGTTGTTGTCATATAAGGAAAAACAAAAATTATATTAAAGACAAACCCACCTTTGTGTATATATATAAAAAACAATAATTAATGTGTTTTTTCCAAGCACCAAAGCAAAGCAAATTAGATCTCAGCATTTTTACTAACTGTCCGGTTCCAATTATCTTCATGCCTTCGGGGACAGGGAGGGGGGTGGGTTTGCAGAGGGCAGGGGGTTAAGTTAAATAATAAAGATGAATATTTTGTCCTGAATTTATCCACGAACAATGTAATTATTTCTGTTATTTAATCTCCGGGGTGAGCAGCACATTTTCGGGGTTTTATTTTATTATTATTATTGTTTCTTTTCCAGAATCCTCCTACTGCTGCAGCACATCAGGTTCTGGGGGGGGAGGGCCAGGGGTCTGTGGTGGAAGGAGCTATAGGAGGAGGGGAGGCGAGGGGATGCTGAGACCCGGGAGCCGGGTGCTGGGGGCTGCAGCCCCTCTCTGCTTCCCTGCCACCCCCCCCCCCCGTCCTGGGACAACGTGCTCTTTCCAGGGGACCGTGCGGGGCACCAGCGTTCCCTGCACCTATTTATATTTTTGAACATATCCTATTTTGAAAGAATGATAAATAATAAAGAGAGTGAAATTGGAGCAGGTGCTTTGTTGGTGTGTTTTTTTAACGTGTGCAGCAGGGGTCTCCATGGCAAAGCAGCAAGGAAGGAAAGGGACACCAAACTGGGTGCTCCAAATGGGACCTGCTCAGTGTCAGCCAGCACCCAAGTTCAGCCCTGGGAACAATGGAGGTACAGGGAAAGAGTCCTAAGCCCCAACTGAAGAAGGACCCTGAGGTAGGACATCACCCCCTTATTCAGGTCTCATCCTAGGATGGGTTAACCCGCAGACCTAAAACCCATCACCAGCAGGAACTGCTTCACCCTTCAGCTTTCAGCCCTGATATCCACAGGGTTAATTAACACCCATTAATGAGGGATCACAAGGCCCTTGCAAGAGCTCAGGTGGGTGCAGGGCTGAGCAAGTGGTGGTGAGACGAAGTTCAGCCAAAGGTGTCCAGCCAGGAATCCCCACATCCTCTCTGTGGCAGACCCCTCTCTTGTCCTGGGGCAGAGATGGGGACACAGCCACATCACTCCAGGGATTTCTCCATGGATTTATTAGAAGAGGTCCAGGAAAATACACATTTTCATAACCAAATGCTTTGAAGGAGAAGGCACCAAAGTTCAAGTGGAGTCCAGGCGAGGGGTGCATGGAGATAAGGCACTGGCACTCCTGCAGGAACAGGCACAATGGCATCCTTCAGTAGGACAGGGACGGGGCTGGGATGCAACAGACAGCCACTCTCTGCCTCTGGCCCATTTCAGCCTCTCCTCCCTCCCACTCCATGAGTTCTGGGGCAGGACCAGCCTGGAAGGGCAGGACCAGCCTGGAAGGGCAGGTGGGTGCTGGTGACATCCTGCCACTCAGGAAGGGGCCACCACCCATAGGGTGGCAGGGGCCCATGGGGACCATCAGGGACAGTCCTGTGCTGCCCCAGCTGCTGAGCAAGACATGGAAGATATAAAGGAAGTAAAAATAAACCAAAAAGAAGCCTCCCATCCCACCCCCCATCCCGCTTCCCCTCAGTCACCCCAAAAACAGCCTTGGGAAATGCCCAACACCAGGCATCATCAGGCTGGAAACATCCTCTGGACAAGAAGGAGCCCTCCCTGCTCCTTATCTCTCTTTGTAGCAGAAGACCCCAAACCTGCCCTTGCTGGGGAAGCCGAAGCTGCGGACACCAGGCTCCGGAGGGCCGCAGTTGGAGCGGGGCTTGGCGATGGGGTAGCGGACGCTGCCATCCGCCAGCCAGCCGGCATCGCAGCGGTCCAGCCCCAGGAACTTCCAGGCCGAGTAGAGCTGTCCCACCCGGGCGATCTCAGCCCCTGCATCCTGGCAGCGCTGCTTGGCTTCCTCCAGCGTCATCCCAGCAGCGTGGTCCAGGTAGAAAACTTCTCCTAGGAGGCAGAAGAGAACATCAGTGCTGAGCATCATCCGGAGCATCCCTGCCAGGAGCATCCCCACACAGAGCACCCCCACTCTGGCTCAGCCTTAAGGGGGTGAGACACCAGCAATGGGGCACAAGATCCCTGGCCCAGCACCTACCTTTGAGAGCGGAGGAGAAGCAGAAGGCATCAAAGCGGTGCAGGTACCGGTGGCGTGGGCCATAGCTGCGGATGCCTGGGGCGAGCTGCAGCCCACCGCAGGGCTTGCGGGGCAGGCGAATGGGGTACTGCACGGTGCCATCAGCCAGCCAGCCCGCATTGCACCAGTCCAGCCCCTCGTTCCAGGCCTGGAAGAGCTGGCTGAAGGTGGCGAGGATGGCGCCTTGCTCCTGGCACACTCGCTCGGCTTCGTGGAAGTTGAGCTTGTACTGCCCGCGGGGAGGCTGGTAGGGAAACACGATGCCTGGGGAGGGACAGGGAGCTCAGCCGGCTTCCACGGGTAGCCCCCGCGCATCCCCAGCCCATTCCAAATTCAGGTTCTGGGACAGGGACCACTCCAAGCCTCAGGCATGCAGGGATGGGGATGCTGCGGGGACGCAGGCGCCAGCGGCGAGTTGCCAGCGACATCTGGTGGCACAGGGACACAGGGACCTGGGGACACATGGACCACCTTCGTGGGGATGGCACCTGCACTTCGTGGGGATGCACAGACTATGATAACAGGAATGAAGGGACCAGCACCACAGGGTCATAGGGAACACAGTCCTGGGGACACACAGGCAGGGGTCCCACGGGAGCACGGACCACCCCTGTGGGGATGGGGAGATCATCATCACAGGGATGTGCAGGCTACAGGAACACGGACACAGAGACCAGCATCATGGGGATGTATGGGCCACAATCCCAGGGACACATGGTCCACCAGCGTGGGATGGATTTGCGACAGGAGCATGTGCACCACCATGGAACACAGCCACAGGGACCAGTGGGGACAAGGGGATGGGCAGGGGGACAGCAATGGGGACATTTCCACAGCTCTGAGCTTGGCAGTAGAGCCAGGGCTGAGTCAGGTCCCTCATTCCAAGTGAAGAAAAAGGGGTTGGCCCAGTAACCACGGCGCATCTCAAGATGTAGGGGACACCCAGAGCTGGGAGGCGAGGGGCAGCTGCACCTGATGCAGCACAGCAGGATGATGGAGGGTAAAGGCAGGAAACACTGCAGCCATGGGGTCACCCCCAACTCCAACTCTGCAGGAGCATCCCCAGCATCCTGCTCTGGGCTCAACTCACTGTCAGACAGCCCCAAGCCACCGAGCATCCCACTCCACCACCCAGCAAAGAGGGGTGCCATGGGAAGGCCAAGCTCACTGGCTTGGCACAGAGGGTCGTGCAGTCCCCGTGGTGCCCCCACCTTGCAGCCGGAGGTCCACCACATCGCTCTCATCCTCCAGCCCATCGATGACCTCGCAGCGGTATTTGCCATCGTCCTGCAGGCACACATCGCTGACCACCAGCGAGGCCTCACGCCGAGCATCCTGGCGGAGGTGAGCACGGCCACGGAAGTCCCCAAAGGCCATGTAGGTCTTGCCAATGGCCACCAGCACGTCCTGCTCCTTGGTGTAGTCATCCCGTAGCTTGGACCACTTAATGCGGATCTTGCGCTTGGCCTCCAGGTCGGGCTCATAGCGGTAGTAGCAGGGCAGGGTGACGTTGCCACCATTGAAGCTGTAGACGGGGTCTTTGGGAGTCTCCACCAAGAGTTTGGCTCCATTGAAGTAAACCACTGGGGATAGGGAGGGAAGGCATGATGGGCAGGTCAGGACCCGGGCAGCATCCCCAAATTTCCCTCCAGCCACCCCTTCAACCCGAGCATCCCATGAGCATCCTCTGAGCACCCCTGGAGCATCCATGCCTGCTCCTCTGGGCCCCACATCCCTTCCATGAGCTGGGTCCCAGCCCCATCCAGAGACAGAGGGGGACACTTCAGCCCCTTGAGCAATCCGCCAGCCCCTCTTTCCTGCCCACCCCGATGTACCTTTCTCCTGCCCGTTGCCCTTGTCGTTCATGATGTGGTTGTAGTAGAAGCCATTGTAGAAGGGGTGGTGGGAGCCGCTGGCCGGGCTCAGCAGGGCGGCCTCCAGGAGCAGTGGGAGTAGCAGCATGGCTGAGGAGCAAGGCCAGACCCTGAGCCTGGGCTGTGGAGGGGAAAAGGGCTGTGGTAACACCCCACCATAACCAGGAGTGGTCCGAGCTGCCTGGCACACAACTCTGGGCTGGCCCCATCACAGGGGTGCAAGGACAGGGGTGGGAAGAACCAGCAGAGCAGCTCCAGCGGAGAGTACAGGCAACCTGAGTCATGCCTCCAGACCTGCCCCACAACCTCCAGCCCCCTCCCTCCTCATCCTCCTGCATGGATCTGACCATGCACCACTGCACTCAACACCACCGCCCGCTGGGGCTTGAGGAGCACCTGACTCAGCGGGGAAAACTAAGACGGAGCAGGGATCAGTGCATCTGGGAGAAACGAGATCCCAGGATGTCCTTTGAACTGGGAGCACCAGGAAAACATCACGTATGGGATGTGCGGGGAGAGAAGTGGCCAAGCCCCATGGTAAGCTCAGTTTACAGAGGCACCCGAGCGTGCAACCCAGCAAGGAGGGGAGGAGAGAGCTCGGGGCTGCCCCAGCACTGGACAGAGCTGGTAGGCACTCACCCAGCATGGCTGAGGACCCCCTGCTCTGACAATGGGCTGCTACTTTGCACCACAGACACGACTGGCACCATCCCTGCGCAATACATTTCCCTTCCAGACCACATCCGCTGGGTGCAGGGAAGCTCGGCTGCCCCATAGCCCCCGAGACCCGTGCTGCCCGAGCCCTGGGTGCCCAGGGCACCCAAGGGTGCCCTGCATGGGGCTCACCCAGGGCAGCTCCTATCGGTATCTGCTGGCTTGCGAGCTCTCCCGGAGCCGGCAGAGGGGGCCCGGCACCCGGCAAGGCTCCGGCAGCCCCTCTCCAAGGCGGGGAGGGGTCTGGCATCACTGCCCCTGCTAGACAGGGTCTGTGGGCGCCTACAAAGCTGCCCCGGTTCAGTGCGCTGTGGGAGTGAGGATGCTCCCGCTCAGCAGGGTCCGATATGGGATACAGAGGTGGTCTCGGGGGTACAGAGGTGGTCTCTGGGGACCAGGGCATGAACCGGCTGCTGTTGCCATCATGGGTTGCCCGCTTCAGGGCTCTCCCGTCCATGGTTGGTGCCACTGCTCATCCTTCTGCAGGGTGCAGCCACCAGATGGGATGTACAGAGCCAGGGCTGCAGGGCACAGGGTGCACCCACACCACAGACACCGCATCCAGTGGAGCCTGGCAGCAGCACTGCATGGCACTGCACGGCACTGCAGCCCAGTAGGCATGCACCACGTGCTGCACACATGCGGCACGGTGGGCTCGAAGCACCCACAGTTTCACACCTCTCTCTGGGGGCACCAGCACCGGTCCCCCTGTGCTCCCCATGCCCAGACACCCCCCCCAAGAGCCCAGTGGTGAGGTGACACACCGGGAAGGTGGTGTCCTCAGCTGCAATGGCACTGAGCATCGTGCTGCAGCACCCACCATCGCGATGCCTGGCACCTTCCGTGGTGATGCCCAGCACTCTCTATAGCGATGCTACCCCTTCCCTGCCAAGCAGGGTGCCCACCACCCCAGGGTGCCAGCCCTCCCCACCACCCCCGGACTAAGCCCTACTCACTGCTGGTTGCGGGCAGGCTGCGGGCAGGCGTGCAGGCAAGCTGCAGGCAGATGCACTGTTTAGGGCTCTCGCAGGGCTGAGAGGAAGCAGCTCCAGGGCCTGCCTCTTAAAGGGAAACACACGCCTTTCCCAACCCCCTGATCACAGCCCGGAGCTGGGGTGGGTACCCCCGGCCCCCCGCCGTGCGCCTGTATGATGATGCCTGTACCCTGCCCACACACCTCTTCTGCGATGTGTCTGCTGCCTGCATTGCCCATTTGGAGAGAGGAGCAGGGATGCACCGTTAGGGCTGATGGGCATGTGGGACCCCATAATGCCGGGTGCAAAGACCTGGTGCTGAGGAAGAAGAGACATCTCTTGTCCAGTGTCCCATCAGGGGACTGACCACAGTACCCAGGCAATGGAGGTGTGGAGCACGCATATGGCAAGAGCACCGTGTGCACGACGGATGACTGTGCCTGGGGACACGCAGTGTCTGCCTGCTCTAGGGTCAGGGAAGACAGCTGAGCCATGGTGTTCAGCCTCTTTGGGGTGCATTTGTGTCTAGGGGGGTAAAGCTGAGGCACAAAAACAGGGCAAAAGCTTTGGGGTGCGTGATTGCACCCCTCTGAGATGGCATCATCCCTACACTTGGGTGATGTCCTCCATCCAGCTCCCACCAGCAAAGGACATGCAGCCCTGGCTTCGACAGCCCCCCCACATCCAGCCCTGAGGACAGGCAGCGCAGTGACGGCACAGACACAGGGATGCTGGTCCAGGGGTGGCCAGTGGGGCCGAGGACACAGAGGAACCATGGAGCAGCGTGTGCCCTGACCCAGCAACGCCCTGCCCCGGCCCGGCGCACCTCTTCGCCCCCCACTTTGTTGTTTTATGGCAAGGAAATGAGGCGCAGGGGCCCCGGCCCGGCTCTTGCCACCACGTCAGGCCGGAAAGCAAACAACTGGTGTAAAAATAGACCACCCTGGGCTGGCTGCAGGGTGAAGGGGCCGGGACCCCCCTTCCTCACTGCCCCCCGTCACGGGCGCAGTCCTGTCTGCCCGCCGCCGCGCTGATAGGGAGCAGCCAGCATGGAAACGGTGTTATCTGCTTCCAGCGCCAGCCCCTGCTTCCCGTGGGAAGCCCTGACCGGGGATGGCTGTGGGACCCGGGGTCTGGAGGAACGTCTCTCATTGCTCTCCTTCTCCCTGCGCACAAACCCATTGCAACCCTCCCTGACACCGGGGATGTGCGAGTGTGGTGGCTGGGAATGCTGCAGTGGTCCCAACTGAGTGTCCCCTGTCCCGCCAGCTCTGCGCTGATAGCAGAGGGGTGGTATCGCATCTTGGCTGCATCCCGGTCGCATGGCAGCCACCAGTTGTTGCCCAAGGCATCCAGGACAGGGAGCGAAGCGGATGGTTCCCTCTGCCCGCCGGGCTGTGCAGGCAGACGGACAGCCCCGTCGGGGCACGCTGCTCCTTGGTGTGGCTGTCCCATTGTTTCAGAGCCAAGGAACAAGCCACATGCTGCCCCGTGCTGCCTGCACTGCGGCGCCAGCCAGGGGCAATCCTCTGCCCCACCTGAGCTTGCAGCAGCAGGAAGGAGATAGGGATGCTTTTGTGCTTCTCATTTCAACAGCAGCTCATGTTTGGTCATAGTCGTGTCTGGATGTGGCCACTGATGCCCCTGAGCAGCCGTCCGAGGAAGAAGGAATCCCCTTCCCTCCCTCCCACTTCTCTCCCTATTGCTGGAGCTTCAGGGATGATCCGGGATGTGTGTTCTGCTCCCCGAGGGTGGAACCGTGGGTTTCAGGGTGAGTGAAGCTGCACAGAGCCAGGGTAGCTCTGATCTGGGAGCACGTGTTTATGGCACGTGTTGGTTGGTTGAATGGGAGCCACAGTGTCACCCGTGTCTTCCCCGCCTCAACCCCAGCAGCTCACAGCTCCTCCATGGCCACACGGGAGAGGTTTCTCTCTGTAATTCCACTTGCACGGGGCAATTCCAGCAGGAACCTGCTGCCCAAGGCTCAAACCAGGGAGGAAAACCCATGCTCCTGGTGGGATGGAGGCGGCTGTGATCTGCGCCGGGCTTTCCGGGTGGAGGCAAGAGGATGCTCTCCCCGACGGCTGCTTCCTGAGGAACCGGCTCGCGGGCAGCCGAGTCAGCAGCAGCGGGGTGCCGCAGCCTTCCTGCTGCTCCAGCAACCCAGCTGTGTCCGGGAAGAGCATCCGAGGCATAGGGATGAGTCGTGAGGGGCTGTGCAGGGTGTGAAGGGCGTTCTGGTCCTCATCAAATCCCCCATCCTGGGGCTCTGGAGGAGGAAGGAAATGCCACAGAGCTGGGAAGGGGCTCAGCATCCGTCAGAGGGGCTTGCCTGGGGGGCGGCAATGGGCCACAACAGGATCCCCTGCTCTGACACAGGGCATCTGGTCCCATCACCCTCCCCACGGAGCCTGTGCTGTGCCCCAGCTAAGGGCTATCTTGGCTGGACTCAGAACAAGCTGCTCTTATCTCTGCCTCAGCTTCCCAGCGATAAGGATGGCATGTCTGGAGGTGAATCGGGCTGCCTGTCCCTGCCTAGAGCTGTGGCTGCTATTTGTCACCAAGCAGCCACAGTGGATTCAGCCTGGTCCGTGCCAGCAGCCCCTCTGGCACCCAGGGGCCAGGCAGGAGCCTGGGAAGGGGATTCATGGGCTGAGCAGGGCGCTGCTGCCAGCACAAAGGTGCATGGAGGTAGTCCAGGGCTGCAGGGATGGAGAGATGTGGTGGGATGCAGGTTGTCCTGGGCCATTCGTGCCAACTTCAGGGCAGAAGGCTCTGGAGGGGAGCAAAGCTCCTCTGTCCTGTCCACCCCAGTGCTCCTTTCCTACCAGGGACCCTGTCCTCAATGCTGGGAGCATCCCCATGGGCAGCCCTGGGGTGTAAGAGCCATTTTTGCTCCCAGCTGGTGGATCTGCTCCAGGATCAAAGCCAAAGGAGGAGACACAGGGCGTGGGGTGCTGATAGCAGCTTCCCCTCCCCATGTCCCATCCCACTGTGCTTGTCCAGCTGCAAGTACAGGCTCTGGCAGCTGCAATGGGGTGGAGGCAGAGGGAGAGATGCACTGGTACCCTGGATCTTGTGCAGGGAAGGGTGCTAGGAGGGGCTGTGAAAACAGAGATGTGGGCTCAGCATGGCAGGGGGCAGCCCCCCAGGATGGAGGAGGCTCAGAGGGGATCCCAAAGGACTGTGCTTCTGGAGGTGGCTCTTGGGAGCACAGAGTAGCCAAGCCAACAGTTTCAGCTGGTTTTAATACTGTCAGAGACACCCCGGAGCGGGACTGCCACCGTCAACCCACCCAGGCTCCCTTGGCGCTTGGCAAAGCCATCTTGCTGCCAGCCCAGTTCCGTGGCCACTTTGCATCCCAGCAGGAAGGGGAAGCATCACCAGGGAAGGACACCCTGATGGCAGTGCTGGGCCTCGCTCATCTCCTACTGCTAATCCCAAGGGCTCGAGCATCGCAAGAGGCTCCCCTCCACCCCACGAAAGGGAAAGAAGTCAGGGTACAAAAATGGTCATGGCACAGCGCTCTGTGGTGGTTTAACCACCACCCTGCTCATCGTTCCTCTGCACCTTTGTGCTTACCAACCACCCCTGTGCCACCACCAGATTGCGGCCCCCCAGTCACCGCTTGGCTCTGGGGACAAGGGAGCTCCAGGCACCCCTAACTGGAGACAGGGGCAATGCTGAGGCTTGGCAGATGCTGGAGCTGCATGGCCCCAGGAAGGGGAATGGGCAATGCCTGCCAAAACACACTCATTGGGCAGAGCCACAGGCAATAGGGACCTGGTGCCTCTTGGCAGGAGTTGTCTCATCACTCCCCTCGCACTATGCAGCGCTGACACTGCAGTCAAGGAGTCCCAGGGCATGGCCTAATGGGCAGGGGACAACAGCCAAGTGGGTTTTTCAGAGCCCCTGTTTGCAGCCGTGCAGGGAGCAGGAGGGATGCTGGAGGCTGCAAGCCCATGCTGCTTACCCTAAGCCCCCCAAAGCTGCTGAGCCCTGAGCCCCAGTGCAGGCAGGGGACTGCCACTGGCTGCAGCCTCTCTGCTGGAAGCAGAAGCAAAAAGGAGGAGAAAATGTGTCTCCAGGCTTAGCTGGGAGGATGCGGTCAAGCCCTGGTTGTGTGATGGGGTCCTCCAACAAAGCCCCAGTTGCAGAAGGTCCCTCAGTCAAGTCCCAGTCACACAAGGGGGTCTCCCCCTTGGCTAGTGGGGTGAAAGAGCAGGATCAATCCCCACATCCCACCTTAAGGGCCCTGTAAAGTGCAGTGCTGTGGCTCCAGCGCCAACAAGGGGCAGGGGAGCCCTCCTGGCCGCCTCCCAGGCTCAGGGACATGGAGAGAGGGGTGTGAGGTCAGAGCAGGAGTGGGCAGAGGTGGGCAGGGTGCAGGCTTGGGCGGTGGGGGGGTGCAGCCCCGTCCTTCCTCTCCACGCGCCTACTCATCACAGCCCAGCAGCTCCACACGCAGGGTGATGCGGTTGTGCCAGGCCACAGGCAGGATGCGGACAAAGCGGGCATAGAAGGGCACATCAAACACATTCTTCTTGTGTGAGTAGTTGTCACTGTTACCATGGAAGATCTATGGGGGGAAAGGTGGGTGTCAGCACTGCTAGGACCTCCTGCCACCATCCCATCCCATCCCATCCCGTCCCGTCCCAT
>JAOEHY010029637.1:13364-28646 GCA_025447955.1 Psilopsiagon aurifrons | reverse complement strand
GCCGACAGCCGGCTTGGGGAGTGTGTGTGTGTGTGGGGGGTCTGTGCTGGATGCCTGGCCAGGGGGGTTTATGGCTTCCTCCAGGCAGGGACATCCCCATCACTGCTCTCTGTGTCACTGCCCATGGTGCGGGAGCTCTGCAGGACACCAAGGGACAGTGTGCTCTCACCCCAGCGTGTGGGCAGGCAGCTGTTCCATCCCCAGCAGCTCTCACCAGGTTTGGCACACAGGTGGTGGCCTTTACAAAAGGCATTTCCCACCCAGGTGTGAAACATGTCTCTGAGAAGTGAGGCCATGTCACCCAGCTCTGCAGGGCAGGAGGTGGATGTCTCCATCCAAACCCATCTCCGATGTCACAGCAGGAAGCACTGTTTGTGTCTGGCCGAGCAACTTGTTTATGGAGGCAGACACTTGACCTGGCTGGATAAGGAAGTGCAGTGTTAACATGAAAGATCACATCTGAGTTGCTTCTCCCCTTCAGGCAGCGTCTGCAGGGCTCTGCTGGCAGAGGCGCCCTGAAAGCTTGCAGGGGTGTAGCCTGGAAGGTACCATATGCTTCATTGGCTGCCCTGGCACTCTGCGGAGGGGATTGCTTCTCTAAGGGGTTCTGCTTGCCTGCAGGGTTGTTGTGGGGCTGGGGTGGACCAGCCCAGTGGTCCCTCTGACCTTGCTGCAGGGGTCCTGTGTGGTACTCTGGATGTGGCTGGTGTACCGCCTTGCTGAGGGACCATGACTGGATGCAGATTACAGGACCCTTCCTCCTGGGGTTTGGTCAAGCTCCAGCCCTGTTCCACTTCCTCACTGGAGCCCCCTGCCATCCGATGGATGAAGGGAGAGGAACCCATCTTCGGCAGGAGAACGGTTAACAGGTCTGCAACCAAGCAGGCTGCTGTGACAAGGACTAGAGGAAGTGCTGCAGGAACTGCTGCTCTCTGTCAAAAGGAAACTGTGCTAGGAGAGGAAACCCAGTTCTCAGTCCTTTTGGAGCTGCATATGCAGCTTCCATTCCTACACAGGACTCTGCCCGGTTTGTGAGCTCCCCACCATTCCAGACACCCACTGCATGCACCTCTGCGTGATGCTGGTGGGTGCTGGTGTGCCTACGGGCATAGTGGCAGCTGTGCAACACCCACCTTTGCTTGAGGGTTGGACTTGGCCCTGGGTGTGCCTTGGAGCTCCTGGTCCTGATGGCCACTTGAGAGCAGATGTCTGTATCACCCAGAGTGGGTCTGGCTGATGCAGGGCATCCCAGTGCAGTGCTTGGCTGTGGGGTAGTAGTGGGAACCACTGCAAAGGAGGATTTTGGTTTTGGAGCTGTAATGAAGTTCCTTGCTTGTAAGTCCATGTGGGAAGCATGCTGCTGGAGGCGTTGGTCTGCCTTGGTCAGCCACAGCTTGATCCTGTGGGGCTTCACAGCCCAGGAGCATTTTTTCCATCCCAAATTCCCTGACACCAGTTTATCATAGAGTCCCCTGAGTCCTTCCCATCATGGGAGGGCCCAGGGCTGGGACAGTTTCAGGGAGAAGCAGCACCGGGAGCTGGGATGCTCATGCCTCCTGTTCCTGGCAAAGCTGGCCCAGAAGCCTCCAGCCCCTCTGAGGGGCTGCACTCTTACGCAGAGTGTGAGTAGCCACACAGCCCTGGGCCTCCCATCGGACAGGGCTCTACAGATATGCCATCAGCTCAATTCCATTGGTGTTGGCAGCCTCCAGGTAGTGCCAGGCCCATTGGCGTGGGAGCTCTGGTGGTGTTGAGGGTCTCCAGCAATGCGGTGCTGATGCTTCATCTTCCCTCCATCATGCTCCAGCCACAGTGTTGGCTCCCTCCAAAACAGAAGCGTCTCCTGACATGGGTTTTCCCTCTCCATTCCAGGCCTGGATTGGGGGTATCCGAGCAGGCTCCATCACATCCTATGGGAACAATGTGAAGGCCAGCTGCTGCTGGATTGCATTCAATGCCGAAGCATCAGGTGAGGCATGAGGGAAAGGACACCCCATGTGGGTGGGGGTGTGGGATGGATTTGCCCTGGGGGCTGGGTGATGGGTCAGCCCCACAGACCGCAGGAGGCATGAGGGCATGTGGAGGAAGCTTCCCCGAGTTGGTACAAATGTGCTGACAATCCCACACCTCCTGGCTTGCATTGCAAAGCTGGGTGCCCCTGCTGTGCCCCGGACTGGGGGGGGTTCCTTGTGGGCAGGCTGGCAGGCAGCTGGTGACCTGCTCCTGCATCATCCCTGCAGGTGTGCTGGGCATTGTGCCACTGGAGTGCGAGGATGGAGGCAAGAGGACCGTGTCTCTGCTGTGCTGCCACTCAGGTGAGCTGGGTGTCTGCTGGCCTTGGACTGGCTTGTTCCCATGCCTCCATTGTGTTCTGTGTGAAGCTGCGTGGAGTTGCTTGGGTGCTGAATCCCAGCCCAGGATGCTGTGTTGGGCTATCTCCCAGGCAAGGAGCTGGAAGAACTGCTGGAGTTCGTAGGGACCCTCACCCAGAGGCAGGGAGACCCTGACAAATCTTACTTGTGTGTGAGGCACAAGTTGGCTGCCGCCATGCTGACCGCATTGGGCTCTGTCAGGCTGGACTTTTGCTGAGGAGCCAAATTGATCTACATCCCTTAATCTTTCAAGATGCAGTGAGGTTTGGACACGTAGCTCTTGCTCATGCTCTTCCTCTAGCACACCTTTTCCACATTACTCATTGCACACCCTGAAGTTCCCAGTACACCCAGTGCCGGCCTGGCGGAGGAGCTGGCATCACTGCGGGTGTCCCCGGCTCTAGTGACAAGATGAACAGGCTGGACCAGCTGCTACATGGCCTTGAGCAGCTCTGTTGTGGGCAGAGAGAGTTGCTGTAGGGGAAGAGGTGCTGGCAGCATCGCCACTGGCAGACGGGTGCATACCGCAGAGATGGAAGGCTCTGCTTCCTGCCTGGGCACGGGGAAGGAGTGTTGGGGTACTCCAGGTATGCTTCTGCAGCATCGGAGCAGTGGTGCCGGCTTGGGGGCACTGGTCACCCCAGAATGGCACCAGAGCAGCAAAATGGGAGTCTGTCCCAGCACCGTGTTTGTGCGTGTAGTGCCTTGGCACGGCTGCAGGACTGTGTGGCATGCCCAGCCTGTGCTGCCTCCATCTGGCTCCATCCCTGTCCAAGCGGCATGGTGCTGGGAACCGAGAGCGTGTCAGCTAGCTCCGCTGCTGCAGGGGACGTGGAGGGGTGCACAGGCATCCAGCGCAGCATTAACAGCTGCTTAACGGGATTTAGCAGGAGCCCTTTGAAGCCGGCTGTGCCAGAGCAACACCTCCAAAGCGGGGGAAGCGTTTTTCTCTCCTCGCGGGGCAAATGCAGCAGAGCTCGCTGCTCACTTTTCCTGCCTCCTGGGCCTGTCTCTCAGCAACCTCCTGGAAGCAGGAAAGTACACAGTGACCTACTTCCCAGAGCGTGCCAAATGCATCTGAGAGGCTGCTGCTGATGGTGTCAGCCTTTCTCACACGGGGCTCTGCGAGGAGCTTCCCCACCATCGGCATGCCAGGCCCAGTGCTACAAAGGGAGCTTTGTTACCAGCACAGCCCCAGCTGCCTGTGGTCTTGCTCGCCAGCGTCTGGGCCAGCACAGACGCCTTGTGTTGTTCCTGCTTCTCCCTGTGCCTTCTGGAGATGTCTGTCCTGAAATTGGGGCCAAACTGTGATGGTGATGGGCTATACAGGGAAATGCAGTTGCACAGTGTTACCCTTGAGGGCTGTCATTGCCTGCCAAAGGGGTGTCAGACCCTAACAGACAGCGTGGAGGAGCTCACACTTTCGTAGCAAAGCTGAGCTACTCCAACATGCCCTGATGGGGCTGGATCTGACCCCAGCTGCCTGTTCCTGTGTGCAATGCGTGTATATGAAAAGTGGCTGGGGAAGAGCAAAGGTGGCAGACACACTGTCTGCAGGGTAAGGTGAGGACAAACCTCTGCCCTTCTCTTTCCAGATGTGGTGACAGACTTTGATTTCTCACCATTCGATCAGCGCCTCCTGGCTACTGCCTCTGCAGATGAGACCGTGAGTGCTTGGTACCAGGGCTCCCAAGGGGATGTCCTGTGTTCCCCAGCATGTCTCTGGGATTCACCCAGGGGTGATAGAGCCTGAGTGATTGGAATAAGAGGAGCCTGGGGAGGAGGGTGCCAGGTGAGAGATGTCCCCAGGTTGTGGGGGACAGGGCAGATAGTGTCGGACAGGGATCAGCCCTCTCCCACCTGGGATGCCCACATCTCTGATCCCACTGAGCTGTGATGTGGGGTCACCTGGTGTCTGCAGGGACCAGAGCCTGGAAGAGCAGCAAACCCAGGTTGAGCTCTGCCGGCACCCAGCAGGGTCTGGCTCATCTGCCCAGGGACTGACCTTCCTCTCCCTGGTGCTGCAGGTGAAGGTGTGGCGCCTGCCCCAGAGCAGCCAGGACATACCCAGCAATGCAGGGCTGACCCTGGGGCCCGGGGGGGGCCCAGTGGACATGCTGCAGTTCCACTCCACAGCGGATGGCATCCTGGCCAGTGGCACAGGGAAGAGAGTCACCATCTGGGACATGGAGCAGCAGCAGCCGCTGACAGGTAGGCGTGGCTGTGCCCACCAGTGCCTGCCTGCAACGAGTGTCTCCACCGTGCCGGTACATGGGCTCAAATCTGGACCTCAGCATCACCAAACAGGCAGCACGGGTGGCTTTTTGGGCGGGGACCACCACAGCCCCTTCTGTGTGTACATGGGCTCCCTTATGCTCTGATGCAGCAGTGTAAAAGGCTCCTATGTAGCCGCTTTGCTGGGGATCCACTTGGGTGACAGGTCCCTCTTCCTGTATGTCCTAGTGTGGATTCCATGGGCTGTTGCTGACCAGCCTTGCCCATACCTCAGGTAACTTGATAGGGAGAGGAGGCTGGGTAGCAGCACAGGGGTGCAAGTGCCCTGTAGCTTTCCCAGGACTGGTGCCCTTCCTATCGAGCTGCCAGCGGTGCGGTGATGCTCCCTGCATGGACACAGCAGCATCCCCTGGCTGTGGCTTCCACCAGCCCTTTGGGAAAACCCGGGTCATTTCCCCTGGGAAGTGCTCATGGAGGAAGAGCAACGGCTCCTGTCCGTACGCCTGCCTTGTCCGCGGGAGGGACCCTGTTTCACCCCAGCCCTGAGCCTGCTTTCCTCCCGCAGTGCTGGACTCACACGGGGACCAGCTGCAGAGCCTGGCTTGGAAGCGGGACGGCAACCTGCTCGGCACCTCCTGCAAGGTGAGCGGCTCGCATGGGCCACCGCGGCGTGGCTCGGCTGGGCATGCACCCTGGGCCTGGGGGGCACGCGGCGACCCCGTTCTGGGGAGAAAAAGGCAGAAATGGGGTCAGTGAGCAGCGCTGGAGCCCAGGAGGACGGGAGCACTAGATGGCGCCTGCTGCCCGCTGCCCGCATGCTGCCGGACCGGGCTGTGCGCCGGCCCTGCATGGGGACCTGCGGAGCGCGGGTGGAGCGTGCAGGCAGAGCGAGCGTATGGCCTGAGCGAGCAGCGTCTCCCCTGCGCGAAGTGTGCAGGCTGAGCGTGCAGCCGAGCAAGCTGGCACCCCCCGGCCATGCGCGAGGCTAGGAGAGCAGCACCAAGTGCGCCAGCCTGGCTGAGCGTGCAGACCGAGCCCGCAGGCTGAGTGAGCACTTCTCTCCCTGTGCCACGGGTGGAGGCTGGGCCCAGCCTGGGGCATGGGAGCTGGCCAAGCGCGCAGACTGAGCGTGCGGGCTAAGGGAGCAGTCGGAGCTCTGTACCGAGCGTGCACGCTGAGCACAGAGGCTAAAACCCCAAGGCCATTTGAGGTGCAGGTCAGCCCCTGAGCCGTGCCATGCTGTCTGGGTCCAGTAGGCACAGTGTGTACTCCCTAAATGGCACTTTGGCTGCCTCTGCACCCGAGCCAGCTCTTTCCAAAGCGCATCCCATCCCTCATTTGACTGTGGGGTGCCAGGCAGGAGAGGGCTTGTTCTGCTGCCTGTGAGATGCTGGGGAGCACTGGTAGGATGGAATCCAAGGGTTGGGCTCCAGCCCTGGCTCTAGTTTTGGGGCTGTCCCCTTCTCTGGGAGCAGTTTTGAGGGTATTGGGTTCCTTGTGATGCTGGGAGGGATCCTGGGGGTATGCCCCTGCCTATGGTGTGGGGCACTATCTGGAAGACACTCTGCAAGCCCTGCGCAGGGGCAGGCACTGGAGGCAGGAAAATGATGGGCAGGAAGGGAACTGCTCACTCCAGCCCTCTGCCTAGCACTGCCTGACATCTCCCTGGCCCCAGGGTCCTTAACCCTCTTCTGTTTTCTTTTTATTTGTACAGGACAGGAAACTGCGGATCTTTGACCCACGAGTCAGCCCAGCTGCTTCCCAGGTACTGTCCCTCCCGGGTGTGCTGGGTGACATGGTGCAGGCAGCCTGAGCAGGGTGGCTACTGCCTGCTGTGGGGTGGGCTTTAGGGGCATTCTCCCAGCTCTGGCTTGTCTCAGGAGAGGCCCCAGTGGTAATGCAGTTGCAGGGGCTGAGGGCAGGGAGAATGGGGCTGTCTGCTCAGCTCCTCAGTCCTGGTGAGGTTTGGCACGGGGGACCCTCGTCCTCCCATCCAGGCCAGTGAGCTCCCCCCCCCACTGGCACATTGCTGGCTGAGGCTGTCTGCCTGTGGGTAACAGCAATCCCTAGTCCCAGGGGCACAAGAGCTGTGGTGGGCCTGAGGGCTCCTTGGCCCCGGGCTGCTGTGAAAAAGGCTCTCAGGGATGAGGACCTGCCAAGGGTGAGGGCTGGGCAGCTGGATCTGCACAGCTCAGCAAATAACAGTGAGTAGGAAATAAGTGGAGGACTTAAACCTTGATGTCAAGTTTAAACAGCCTCTTATTAGAGGTTTCCTGTGGCTTGGGGGTTCTGGCTGCCAGTGGCTGCTGTCCCTCACAGCAGAAGGGGCTAGAAGCCTCTGGGAGGGGAGGGATGCAGCGGGGAGCAGGGTGAGCTGGCTGCAGCAGGCTCTGCTACTCCTTGTGTCTCTTCTGCTACTGGCATATGTGTGCCTGTGGGCTCAGGAAGCCAATGGCTTCCGCTGTCTGTGCTTGGACATGGTGGTAATCCTGGACACCCACTGGAGGAAGCTGGTGCTCCAGCACTGTACTGGCACTCTCCTGCTGCTGGCTGCTTGGGTGCTGAGGTCCCATAAGGCCTCTGGGTGCTTTTTGCAGGTACAAGCAGTGCCTTGACCCTTCAGGCAGACTTATAAGTACCACAACACTATATATTAGTATAAACCCAGTGGTTACATGTGCAAGTGAGCCATGGAAAAGTGCTCCCAGCACTCAAGCGGGCCCCACGATGCTTCCCTGCTGTGGGTACCATTTGGTGTGGATGGAAGGCACTGGTCTCTGCTCCCATTCATCCTGCTCCTATCCACCAATGGCCTCAGGCAATGCTTCCCCCTTGCCTAGCCCAACTTCTCCTCCTACCAGACCTGTCTGCTTGTATAACGACGTTTTGGTGAAGCTGTGAGCACGATGGGCTTGAGCCAAGTCTTCTGGGGAGGGTGGACTCTGTCTCGCTGAGCTATTAAAAATAATGTGTGAATGATGGTGGCTGCTCAAAACAGGCAGCTCACTTCCCTCCACTGCTGTCTCGTCCAGCCTGGGGCCGGTGCTCTGGCTTTGCCAAGAGAAATATGCACCTTCGCTGCTGCAGCCAAGTGCTGCCGCGCTGCAGCCCTAACCCTGGCTGGCTGAGAATTGATGAAGATGTTTAGTCTTGGAGAAGTACTGTGCTGAAGGGGAAAACTTTAAAATGCCATAAATCTTGTGGAAGTTTACATAGGGCTTACTTAGCCAGGAGCAATAACACCCCTGTGTTTTGTTTTTCCTTTCCCCGGTTGCCGGAGGGCTGGGTTATTTGGAAAGGCTCCTTCCCCCCGGGGCCAGCGCGGTTACAAAACCGGGTGATGCCTGGGCCACCGTGTGGTGCCAGCACCTTGTGAGGCTTTGAAGTTGCCAGGGTTTTTGCAGCGGTGAGAGAGGTGAGCAGTGCGATTTGGTTTCCAGCTGGGCTGGCCCGTCAGCGCCATGGGCTGCGTTTCCTCTGGAGCAGGTGAAGGGCTCGGGCTCACTCACCCTTTGCTGCACATGGTGCCAAAGCCGGCCTCGGCACAGGGCTGTTTGTCTGGCTGGTTTTCTTAATTTGCCAAGCCTGGCTCATTAAACTGTTCCTTTTGTTAGAGCAGGAGAAAAAAGATGAGAAGGAGCTAAAATAGAAGCCTCAGGGAGGATGGGTCATGGCTGTGGTGTGCGATGCCTGGTGCTGCTCCTGGGTCTCACAGATGCAGCACGCATGGGGCTGATGACCAAGGACCGTTGGTGAGGAGGGTCACTGGCAGGCTGCCTGTAGCCATGGCTGTGCCCCCAGTGGGCCTGACCCCACTATTCCTGGCTATGTCCATGGCAGCTATTTTGAGCATGTCCTGGCAGTGGGCAGGAGTGTGTGACGCAGCGAGAGCAGCGTGGCTGGGGCCTGTCTGACCCCATGGGGTGCCCAGTACGTAACCGAGGCCATGAGTTCCCTTGGGAAAGCAGTGGCCTCATTCTGCTGATGCACAGACCCTCTTTGCTGTGTCTGGGATGGATCAGGGAGCTGCAATAGCAGCAGCTTGTTTGTAAGCATTAAGGCTGTGTTTGCACCCTGTTGCTGCTCAGCTTGCCTCCTTGGTGCTCCTAAACTGCTGGTGGGGATGCCAGGGCCACACCTTTGGTGCAGCAGGTCCTATGTGCCCCCCTGAGCAGCCACACTCGCCTGCCTGGCTGGATCTGGCTCCTTCCAGAGAGGTCCTGTGAGTTCCATCCTCTGCCTCGTCCCCTCTCAAGGCTGCACTGGCCTGGCCACAACCTGCCCTCCCTTCCTGTGGGTGCCAGTAATCGCCCTCCTTGCCTTGACCCTCTCACTGGGAGCAAGTCACATCCTCTCCCTTGTGGCTTTGGCTCCACAGGGGCTCAGTGCTTCATGGCTCCCACCCTGTGGTGCTTGCACAAACCCCACAAAACATTCCCCCACGTCCCTCTGGAATGAGCCCTTGGGTGCATTGTGCACCAGGGTTGCGGGACTCGGGACTTGGTGCTGAGCAGGGAGGGGTTCAGAGCACCGGCAGGGTGCCTGTACCCGGGTTGATGCCTCAAGTGGGTCACCAGGACGAGGTCCAGGCAGTGATTAGGGTATGCTGTGGGATACTGAAGTGGCATCTCTGCTTGCTGCTTCTGCTGGTCCCCCTCTCCTCTAGGTCCTGGCAATCCATGGCTCTCCATGCTGGGTCTCTATGCCTGGGAAGAGGACCCAGGCTTCCTTTCTCCAGGGCTGGCAGGAGCAAGATAGGCAACCGTGCCCTGCCAGGCCAGTGGTCTGAGGTCTTGCCTATCCTCTGAAGCAGTGCTCCCGAAGGTGGGGGTACAGGGAGAAAATACTAGATCTTCAGCTGTACATGCTTACCATTCATATGTCAATTGATACACGTCTGCTGGGAGTACATCCGCAAACATCTACTGACATGGATGTGCAATCAAAAACACTTGGAGGTGCTGCTGGAAAGAAGGAGTGTCGTTCGCAGGGGCAGAGAGCTGCTATTTGGGGGGGACTGTCCTATGCTGTGTGACCAGCATGGCCACCATCGAGCCGATGCCCCAGTTTGGTGCAGCAGAGCTGTGTCTGCCGAGCTCATCCCTGTGGAGCCAGTGATGTGCAGAGCCGAGGGGCTGCACCCTGGCCCCGCACACTGTGAGGGGCTGCGTCTGCCCAGCACCTGGCTCCCATTACGGGCCTGGGCCGGGTGCCGCTGGTGCTGGGCTGTGGGGTGGCTGCTGAGGGCGGCCAGTGTGGGATGGAGAGGAGCCGGCTTCGTTCTCATGAGAAACTTCCTCCGGCAGCGTTTTGGCAGGACGGGGGCGAGGGAACGGCCGCGCACCGGCAGAGCGCACGCTCCTGCTCACGTTTTAATGAGCTCTGCTCTAATGAGCTGCGGGCGCCTGGGGACAGCCGGGACCGTGTCCCTGTGGGCTTGTTCCCACTGTGGGCTCTTCCCCTTGCCTCATGGGCCATGCTGGGGGCAGAGCTCTGTGCCTGGGAGTACCCAAGGCTTGAAGCCCTCCAAGCAGAGTTGGTGTAGGGCAGCACTGCACTGTCCCCCCAAGGCCAGGGTTTCATTCCCCCCTCCATGGCCCCAGGGCTGGGAGAGGGACTCCAGCCCCTCTCCCAAGCTGTGGCCGCTATCCCAGGGGCCACATCAGCCCCTGCTACAGTGGGAGAGTATGGCATGGGTCTCCATGTGGTGTGGCCATGGTGCTGTGCGGTGCTGGGGCGAGGTGAAGAGTTAGGCTGGGGTGACCCAGCTGTGCCCTCAGCCAGGACCCCACGAGCCCCGTGTCACCTCTGCCCAGGATCCGTCTGTCAGCCCAGGGCCGGTTGGGGACCACTGGCTGGGGAAGGCGCATCAGGACATGGAGACTTGTAGTCTTCCTCCCTCCAACCCCACTAGCGTGGTATCCCACGCTGGGGTCACCCCGGGGGTACCTGACTCCCAGCCTCGGCAGTGGCTTCCTCCGGGCTGAGGGAAGGTCCACAGCATCCCACATTCCCAAGGAGACCGTGGGAAGCTTTGAAAAAGTTGGCCTGGCTCTGGGCTGCCTATTTATAGCACTGCACGCTCGGCGCTCTCATGCTTCTGTTCCCCAGCGTAGCTGTACAGGACTGTTTATATTTCCTCTGCTCTACTTCCCCCTCGGCCGTCCTTCCCAGGAATGCCGCTTGGTATGGCAGACATGGGGAAGTTGAGGAGGATCGGGGATGAGCCAGCGGCACTGTGAGGGATGCGGATGCATGGGAGCACTGGCTCATCCTTGCCTGGGTGCACTGGGGACAGCCTCAGCAGCTCAGCAGGGTGCAGGCGCAGGAGTGCAAGTTGGCAGCTCGCTTCCCTTGGGCTCCAGTACAGCATTTTGGAAGCCCCCAGCTTGCTGCCTCACCTGGGGCTCCCGGCCGGCTCATGCTCCAGAGGGTAAAGTTGTTTCGGGGGTTTGATAACAGTGTCATAGCAGGGCTTGTGGGGCCAGTGGCTGCACAGAGGGGTGAGATGAGGGAGAGGAGAGATGGGTGCTGGTGAGTGCTGCGGTCTGCCCAGCCAGCAGGCTTGCCCTGGGAGGGAGGTCCTGCTCCCATGCTTGGGCATCCATGTCAAGGTGGGAGCCCCCGCAGCTGTAGGGGTTGTCCCAGTGGGAGCCTACTCACCTTCCTGCCCTGGCTGGGACATAACATCCTCTGGGATGTTGTGTTGGCTTTGCTGAGGGTAGGAGGAGCTGAATGGAGGTGGGGGGCTGTGCTGCAGTGAGGTGGGAGGCAGAGCCGGTGGAATCGGGAAGGCAGCATAAGGAGGGGGCTCACCCTGGTCCATCCCCACTACAACACACACCCCACAGCTGTCAGCAGCCAGGGGCCGGTGCTGGCAGCATGATGGCTGCTGGAGTATCAGTGTCACCATCTGCAGTGGCTGGGATCCCTGCAGGGAGGTGGCAGCTCCTGATCTCCCTGAGCCCTGCGCAGAGACTAAAAGTGGGGCCGGCTTGGAAGAAGCTGCTCTGCTCTCCTGGCCACAACTGGAGTAACTAGGATTTGGTAATGGGGAGATCACCCACACTGTGTGCAAAGAGGAGGATTTGGTGCCATGGTGAACCCCTTTGGCACCCCAAGAAGCTGTTCTTTCTGCCTGCCCCCCCCCAGGCTCATGGGGCTTGGAGGGAGTGATGGCTTTGCCCCTGAGCATGGACCCATTCTTTTGGTACAGGGAGGAGGTGTCTGTCCCTGGTCTGGGGGGACCCTCCTGGCCTGGCTCCACTGGCAGAGGAATGGCTCAGCCTGGCTCTGGTGCCTCCTGTGCCCGTGCAGGTCCCACTGCTGGGTTTGCTTCCCATGGGGGTCAGATGCCCATGGTAGCCATGCTCATGGCCTGCTGGCCACAGGCAGAGCTGGGCTGCCCAGGCCCCTACCAGCCACAGGGTCTTTGCCAGTGGCAGAGCTGTGACGCCCCCTCCCCACCTACGTCACTCCCCATCCAGCCCCATGGCCCATGGGCTCCCAGCTCCATCTCTCCCTCCCCTGCGTTGCGGCCGAGCGTAACTGCTCCCGCTGAGGCTGAGCTCACCCTGGGAATCGCCCCAGCGCTGGAGCAGTGTTTGCTTTGTGCGGGGCTCTCCCAGCGGTCGGGGAGCCGAAGGCGGTCGCTCTCCGCGGGCAGCTGTTCCCAGCTCCCAGCCCCGGCGCGGCACCGCTGCTGCCAACAGCTGCATCCCACACACCAGCCCTGCTCCCCGGCGCTGGCCCCACAGCCCACAGTGGGGGCTGCATGGTGAGCAGGGCTGGGGACCCCCGGGGGTATTAGCACCGTACCCCGGTCTGTGCTGGGAGGGACGGGTTGAGATGGGAAGAGAGGAATGGTGCTGGGAAACCCTCCCCAAGCGGTCGATCTGGCTCTGAGGAGGGAGCACAAGCTCCCCCCAGCCTGGGCTGCCTAAAACCAGCTAGGCTGGACCCACACAATGGGCTGGAGGAGGCTGGGCTGCCTCCGTGCTGGCATGGCCAGGGAGCTGTGTACTGGTCTGGAGCTGGTGGGGTCCCCCGAGCCTGCTGGGGGATGAGCAGCTCCAGAGGGATGCCCGTACCTCAGACTGCAGCTGATCCCCTGCTCCAGGGACACAGGGGGCTCCCAGCATCACCTTGGGGTGGGTGCCAGGAGGTCTCACCAGTGAAAGCAGCTCAGCCCCGGCTGGCTCCCTGCATGCTTGCTGCCATACGTGCTGCTCAGCCGGGATGGAACTAATGCAGAAAACATGGCCCCAGACGCAGCCGGCACCGCGAGGGCTGGGAGCAGCACCCTGCCCTCTGCCAGCCGCGCTGCCCGCCCCGGTGCTGCACGCACCAACTCTGGTGCTGTGCCGGATGGGCAGGAGGACCAGCGGTGCACCGTCGGCTGTCCGATCTCCAGCTGTTGAGTCTTGGCTGCCACAGCCGCATGGCTCAGGTGCTGAAGTGCTCTCCTGGCTGACGAGTGGGCTGGCCCCAGCACCCGGGGTTTCCATCCCTCTTGGCACTGCTGCTGGGACGTGTTCCCTTCTCCAGGCCCTTCCCCATCCCAGGAGATGGCTCCAATGCCAGCGTATTGGAGGTGGGGGACTGGCCCCTCCTGCCCCACATCCTGCCCCGTGGCTGGGAGTGCCAGGATTCAGCTTGGTCCGTGCTGCGTCTTCAAAGTGAACCATGCTGGCTGGCGAGCACAGTGTTTGTGCTGGCAAGGAGGCTCATGTGCTGGAGCCAGGGGGAGGATGAGCTTGGCACCATGTGCCTTCTCCCGCCCCGGCTGCGAGTCTTTCCAGAGAGCGGGCATTCCACTGAGGCCCATGGCTGGGACCAGAGGAGGCTGTTCGCATGGGGCTTCTCTGGTGGGGAGGTAGGAGCTATGGTACCTCTGTGCCCCAGCCTGCCGCAGCAGTGGAGCAGTCATGGCCAGTGGAGCATGGTGCTCATTCTGTCGGGGAATCAGCTCACAAGACACAGCTCCTCTGGCACTGGAGTCAGTGTGTCCATGCCATCCTGTGACTGTGGATGTGTGGGCACCCTCCTATGTCCACCCCATCCCTTCTTTCCCCACATGGAGTCCCCCTGTGTGGAAGTGCCGGAAGCACCATGTCAGGTTTAGCTCTGGCAGAACCCTCTGCTTTTCCATGCCAGCTCTGAAATCGTTAGCAACCTTTTAATGGAGCTTCCCAAATGAAAGCGAGGAGGCTGCGGGTGCTGCGGCACTGTGGGGTGAGTGCTGGCTGCTGGCTCCTGCTGGGATGCTGGGAACTGCAGGTCCCATCTGGGGGCCACATGGGAGCCAACAAGCAGCCACCGCCGCCCCGCGGTAACTCTTCCCCTTCCGTCCTCCTCAGATGGCACTGAGCCCAGTGCTGGGACGAGGCTGGTGACAGTGGCAGGATGAGGTGGTGTCATGGGCTGGAGGGCCCTGGTCCCGCAGGGAGCACAGCAGAGAGGTGGAGAGGGGCTGCAGGGGGTAGGGCGATGTGGGGAGCGCAGCCAGGCTCAGTTTGCTGTGATGTGTTTTGATAGCACCGGGACATGCACTGGGCACCCAGCTCCTGCTGCCTGGATTCAGCATGGTTCGAGAGCCCAGGGTTGCAGCCGGGGAAGTAAGTCCCTCTGTCACCATGGCCATGGCCAAGCCTCTTCTCATGGCTGCCTGCATGGAGCAGCTTCCTCATGGCACACTGTTCCCAGAGCTTCCTCACCATGTGTGGGGAGAGCCCCAGAGGGCCAAGGAGCCGTCCCATGCCCCCTCACACTGACATTACTTGCTGCCACGCTCTGCTCCTCACCAGGAGCCAGGCCAGCTGCTCCACAAAGCAACAACGCCGGCACTGGAGCGGGTGGGGGCAGAGGGCTCACCGCTTACAGGCTGTCCCCGCTGCACTGTCACGTTGGCACCTCGGTGGAGTCGGGAGCCAGCACTGGGTTGCATGTGCTCAGGAGGGGGTGAACACGGTGCCACAGTGTGCCTGGTGTGGCAGCTGGATACTGACAGCTCTGCTCCTGTGCCTTGCAGAGTGTGCTGGGACACGAGAACAACAAGGACTCCCGGCTGCTCTGGATGGGCTCCAGCGATTGCCTCATCTCCATTGGGTTCAGCCAGGTATGGTCCTCGCTGGGAAAGTGGCTCTGGCACTACTGGGATGTCCCAGTCCCGCTCCCTGCGGCACTGTGCTGAGGCCCCTTGTGCTTTTTGGGTGTCTTGTCCCCTGTGAAAGCAGGAGCTCCCCTTGGCTTGCTGGGGATGGAGGGAGGCTGGGTGGTGAAGGAGGTGGAGCTGCGAGGCTGGCTGGGCATCCCCGCTGCCCACCAACACCGTGTCTCTGCCCCTGCAGATGCGAGAGCGGGAGGTGAAGCTGTGGGACACACGGCGATTCGGCGGGGCAATGCTCACCGTGGCGCTGGACACCTCACCCGGGTAGGGATGGGGACTCACCATGGGGTGGGAAGGTGGGCAGTGGGAGTGCCATGGTCAGAGATCTGTGGGGAGCAGAGTGGGGGAGTGGGAAGTGGCACCGACACTGCTTGTCCACAAAGCTGGGAACAAGGCTGGGGATGGCATGGCCATGTCCCTGGCACCGTTCGGATGGGGTGGGAGGGCAGTGGCAGTGCTTAGGGTGCACAAAAGCGTCCCCGGCAGTGCTGGGGTAGGATGGGTGCT
>JAOEHY010029637.1:0-13264 GCA_025447955.1 Psilopsiagon aurifrons | reverse complement strand
GGATGGGGTGGGAGGGCAGTGGCAGTGCTTAGGGTGCACAAAAGCGTCCCCGGCAGTGCTGGGGTAGGATGGGTGCTCTGTGGTGCTGTGGTGGGTGGTTACACTGCTGGGGACAGCACTGGCGTGTCTGAAGTGGCTGTTAGCTGGGGGAGTGCGGGAACTGGCACAGTATGACAAGATGCGGTGGGTGAGCAAATCCCTTTGGCACTGCCTTCGTGCTGAAGTGGTTTGTCCCGGACTCCCTGCTCACGGTGGGGCGGCGGTGCTTTGTGCCATGGTGCTGTGGTGGCTGCCCAGCCAGCCGTGGCCGGGCCGGCAGCAGAGCCATGCTCACCAGGCATTCCCTGGGGAAATGGAAAAGGAGCTTTTATGGCAGCAAGGGGTCCGTGCCCCTTGCCAAGGTGCAGTGGAGCCGCCTCCTCTCTGCGGGCACTGCCAGGGTGAGGAATGTTCCGGTGAGACCCAGCCTGGCCTCTCCTGCACTGCCTGGCGGGCTGGCCTGGCGTCACAGCTCCCTCCCTCCCCAGGCGAGGGAGCAGGAGGAGGAGGAGGAGGAGGCAGCACCCTCATCCTGATGGGGTTATGAAGGTTTGGGCAAATCCTCGCAGGGCTGTGCTGAGCGCCACCGGCTCTCCCCAGAGTTGCTGTCAAAGCTCAGGGATGCGGGACCCTCACTGCATGCAGCATGCCGCAAAGGGATGCTTTGGGGTCCCTTAGTGCTGCCGGTGGGGAGCCCTGTGGGAATGACCCAAACCCTGCTGCTTCTCGCTCCCTGTGCGCATGGGCCTCCCCCCGGCGCTGGGCCGGGCTGAGCCAGCCTGGATAAATTGGATGCAGGCGCGGGGCTGTGCTCACCCCCTTTGCGCAGGATGCAGTTATTTTGGCTGCCGGGTTTATCGGCCGCCAGGAATGCGGCTGGCGGGCGCTGCATGGCGTCACGCCTGGCTCTGCCGCGCTGCGCTGCGCTGCATGGCGGGGCTGGGGGGGTGGCGGTGAGCAGGGGAGCTGCTGAGGAAGGGGGGTGCTGGGTTTAGGCAGCTGCGCTTCCAGCCCCAAGCACTCCCTGCCTGTAAATCTCATGGAGATGACAAACGGCGGAGGGGGATTTGGGCTGGCCCCCAGCAGAGGTGCTGAGCAGGGCCTGCGCTCTCCCTCCGGCAGAGCCATTCCGATTGCGGGCCAGTGGGGTGCGATGGAGCCATGGTGAGAGCAGGGGGATAGGGCTTGGGGGTCGCCAAGTTCCCCGTGGAGAGAGTGCCCAAGTGGGGGAGCTGCCGGCTTGGTGCAGAGGGTGCTGCTTGCTGAATCCGGGGGTTCAGCGCCGCGGGGATGGAGGAGCAGCCGTGGGTCTGGGGCGCGCACTGGGGATCTCCAACATGGCCGTGGGTGCCCGGAGTGGGGCATCGAGCGCCGTGCGGCAGCCGGGTGGTGCCGGCCCCGCTGCAAGCCTGCGGGAGCGGGCACAGCAGCAGCCGCTCATTGAGGCCCTTTGAGGAAGCAATCAGTGGGCGGGCAGGAAGCTCATACCATTCATTACTGACGCCGGGCCGGCAGGAAGGGGAGCCCGCGACCCCCCCACGTCCCCACCGCGCCCTGCCGAGGGCCTGTGCCCGCCGAGCCGGCACCACGCGTCTCAGGCACCCTTGAGACACCCCAAGGCAGGGCCGTGGTGTGCCCCAAGGTGGAGACCCCCCACAGCGTGCACACCCCAATGTCCGAAGCTCCCTGAGCCCCACGGGGTGCTGTGCCCCAGCATCGACAGGGAGGAAAGCAGAGAGCAGAGGGCACTGGCCCCGTTCACCCTCACATCAGCAAATGTGTTTTGGGGTCCCCCGTCCTAAATCCTGAGGAAGTGAGATTTTTGCGACTGCATAAACCTCATTTTCAAAGCACCCCAGCTGTGCCGGGCTGTGCTCAGATGCTGAGATCTCGAAGGGAACTGGTGGCAGGAGGCACAGATGGCCCCATCGCCTCTCTGTGGTCCTCAATGTGCCGCCTTCGGGTACCTGCCATTCTCTTCATCTTGGGTTTTGTCTTCCCCCCCCCCCTTAATTAGATCAAGGAGCAGCAGGGCTGGAGCCAGGAAGGGGCCTCAATGGGTTATTGTTGCCCTAAATTGTAACCAGCACCGGTGGGGTTGGGTTACCAGCTCCGACTTGGGGTCAGTGACCGGACCCTGCTGCCATGCTCCCAGGGGCTGGCACAGCAGTGCCTGGGGACAGGGCTGTCACCACGCTGGGGCCAGCGAGAACAGCGGCTCCCTTGTGTCGCTGTATCTTTTGGTGTCCTGAAAGCATCCCCATAGAGGATGGGGGTGCCCGCTTGCTCATGGGGCAGTGGGCATTCACCCATCCACCCTGCGGCCAGCTTGGGGCTGTGGCTGGGTTGATATAGCCAAGGCGACCGGGTCTGCAGAGGTCCTGAGGAGCCATGTCCCCATAGTGTGTGCCACAGCTGGGCAGCTCCCCACAGGGCGGACTGGTAGTGGGGGCTGAGGGGTGGGAACAGACGAACACCCACTGCCCTTCACGTCCACCAGAGCTGGGAGGTGCTGGGGGCAGTGCAACAGGAGGTTTGCAGGGGGATTTGGGGCTGTTTGGCTCCCCCAGTGCCGAAGCAGGACATGGAGGGTCCCAGGTGGTTCCACAGGGATCCTGCCCAGAGGTGCTTGGCCCCAGCACCCACTGCTGCTGCCCCAAGACAAAGCCTGCAGCTGAACTGGCCCTTGAGGGGCCTGGCTCCAGCCCTCTTGAGCAGCAAGGCCAGTAGCCCCACCAAGGCACGTGTCCCCACCATCATCCTGCCACCTCTCCCTGGTCACCAGCTGTAATGGTACCTTGGTGGCCGGTCCTGCTCCCACCCTGCCTGGCCACACCACTTCTTCAGTGCTTATTCCTGACACTCAGCAGCACTTTTGGGTCATGCTGGCTGTCATGGGGGTCTCTGACAACAGCCACTCCAGGGGTCAGATCTCAGAGGCAGAGCCCTGAGCAGGACAGCTCCATACCTGTCCCCATCCCTGTCCCCCTGCAGACCTCTGCCCTTGCTCCTTCCTCCCATGGACGCCTGGGCTGGCAGATGCTTGTCATCAGCAGGGAAAGGGCTTTTCCTGCTGCTCCACTTGGCTGCAACCTCAGACACAAGGAGTGGGGAGAGGCTACTCCATCAGGTGCCCCCACAGCAGAACCTGTCCCTGCAGGGTGAGGTGCCCTGGGCAGCCGTACGAAGGGGTTAATGGTGGGGCGGCTGCCCGGCCCGGTAATTACGGCTGTAAAAATAGCCGTGTGCTGCAGGGCCGTGCGGGAAAGCAGCGACAGCAGTGCCGAAATCGCTCCCAGATGGGCCTCGGCCTCAGCCCACTGCTGCCAACCGGCGCGCCCCGGCCCCGGCCTCTGCCGCAATCCAGGAAGCCGGCAGGATTTCTGCCTCTCCACATGCTCTTCCTGGCAGCCGATGCGCTGCGGCAGCACATGGGGCAGTGGGACAGGCACATGCCTGCCGTCACCCCAAGGGAGTGGGGATGGGACCCCCAGCACTCTGCATTGAGGCAGCACATCCCGCCCAGGGCTCCACTCTGGCCGTGGGGACCTGGGGGATCCAGGAAGACCAGGCTTTGGTTTCCATGAGGCCATGCCTGGGCCAGGGATGCTTCTCTGGAGGCCAGAAACCTCCAGGCTTGCTGCCGCTGGGCTGCAGGATGCTGCCCGTGCCTGGCCAGGCTGGGCCAGTGCTGAGGGCAGCAGGACTTGCCCTGGTGAAGCTGGTGGCTCCTCCTGTTATGGCTCCTGGCCGAGCCCCCCATCCTGCCGGTGGCTTCTGGCTGGGGCTCTCCATTACCGGCCCCGCTGGATTGCATAGCAAGAGGGATTTTTATTGGGTTCATTCCAGGGGGTTTTGCAATCCTTCCCCAGCGCTGATTCAGCTCACAAGTATTAGCAGCGCCGCACGATGTGCCGCTCAGAGCCGCTCCTGGTGCACACTGTGGCTGGCAGGAGACAGGGAGCTCTTGCCCTGGGGCTCAGGACCCTGCGGGGGCTCTGGGGCTGGAAGGGCACATTCTGGGCCCTGCTGAGTTCCCGCAGCTTCCAGGGTGCAGCCGTGGGTGTTGGGGGGTCTGAGCCTCCCAGGTTGTCAAGCCCTGCCCTGGCCACAGCATCCCCATGCCCCTCGTGCCGAGGAGGGGCCTCACTGCACCCCTTGTGCCACTCCTGATGTGGCTGCTGGCGACTGCAGCCCAGCCCCCCCTTGTCATTCAGTTACACCGGGCCACCATGAGAACCTTGGGCTGTGGGTTCCCACTGCACTACACCTGGCAAAGCCAAGCTCCCACCTTGCTCCTGCCACGCTGGGCAACCCATGTGGCATCTCCAACATGAATGGAGCCACTCTGGAGCTGCTGGAAGCTTCCACAGAGTGATGGGACCTGCTGAGCTGTTTGGGGGTCCCCAGCACCCATCTGGCATGTGGGGGTACCCCTGCAAACCTCCAGGGGCAAAGAGCTTCATTAGGGGAAGGACACATCATTATACCATGCAGCAGGAGGGAAAGCACTGGGCAGGGAGTGAAGGAGCTCAAGGGTTGCTGCGAGGTCCCTGCTGCCCATCCCTTGCAGCCAGTGCCAGTGAGGGAACGCACAGGGGCCGAGCTTGCCCTCAGGTGGGCTCAGGGGGCTGCAGTGACGATGGCCAGGGGCACCCAGTGTGAGGCCACAGCTCCACCGGGCACTTTTCTTCTCTCCTCCTCCTCCTCGCAGGGCTGGAAAATACACAAAGCTCACAGTGAAAATATTTACACAGCAGCAATTTTTGGAGGAATTTGGGATGTTAATTTGAAAAATCTGTGGGGAGAGAACCACAATGGGCCCTTTGAGCGGGCGAGCGTGGCCATCGCACCGAGCCGCCCGCGCCGGCGAGGGGCCCCTCCTGCTGCTGCGCCGGCCCTAATGGGAGCCAGCCCTGCCGGAAGCCCACCTGGGAGCCGGGGGGGCTGCGCCAGACGGACCCGCCGCCACCCCACACCCCTAATTGCATCCAGAGCCACCGGGTGAGCGGCACTGGGGCGGTGTCAGGGTCAGGGCCGTATCCTGCAGCAGAGCCCCGGTGCGGCCGGCAGCTCGCGCGGCACGGCGGTGACCCTCAGCTCAGCTGGCGGCAGCCGCAGCACTTCAACCCGCTCATGCTCATTCTCTCCAAATCAAACATACCTCGGCGGGCAGGGCCCCAACCTGGAAAATTCCAGCCTGAAAGATAAAGGATTGGAAAACGATTAAAACCAGAGGGTTGGAGCAGAAACCACTTGGCAGCGGGAACCTGCCGAGCGCCGACTCCAGCCCTCCCCGTCGCACGAAACTGGCTGTTCCCGGGGCCGGGCCGAGGGGGCTCACTGCAGGGCCTGAGCCTTGGCTCTGGCTGCAGGGCCGGGCTGGGGGGGGGGGCATGAGCAGGCTGACACTCGTCATGGGTGCTCTCGGGGTCCCAATGCTGCTGGGGGTGACGTCAGGAGGTTACGGAGGTTGGGCTGGGTTGTTTGTCCCACAGCTGGCCCCGGAGCCTGCTGGCAGCCAGGGAGGGATGAAGTAAGGCTGGATGATGCACAGGGCAGGGGCCGATTTGAAACCAGCGGCCTGTGTTTTGGGAACACCTCCTCAGCCTCGTGGTAGGGGGGAAGCTGTGGGGCTGAAGCCTCCTCAGTGCCACCGCCCAGAATCGGGGAAACTCCCCCCTCCATCACCCTGACTCATCCCCGTGCTTGCCAACAACAACCGGAGCACGCGGCTGACCTTCCCGCTCCTCCGCAGGGGACAGCCTGCGCTGCCCGCACCCCTACCCACCGATGGGCAGCGCCCGCAAAAGCTGCTCGGGGCTGTGCAGAGCTTTTCATTGTTGTGATTTTATTTGTTTTTTTACAAAAAGCCACCCTTCTGGTCCGCCTTACAAAAGAGAAGGACACAAACCTGTGCTAGAAAACAACAAAAACAAAACAAAGGTTTCCCAAAAGAAATGGGAAATAACCGTGTATAAATATCTCTTTGAGTTCTTAAAGCTTCAATTCCCGGTTTGCCTGCTCGGTGCTTCCTTCAGCCCAGGGTTCCCGAGGGTCCCAGCACCTCGTCTGGGCCTTATTGCTCACATCAGCTTCCAGGGAGTCGAGAGGCATAGGCCGTGCTCTGCTAAAGGACCCTTGTTACCAGCACGTGGACATCCCTTAGCCGAGTCACTGGCTGCTTTCTTTTTAGCAGTAGCTAAAAAAAGCCCATCCAAACCCCAAATTAAAAACCCACCCCCCTCTTGGTCGCTACCCACGTTCTACAGAGTCACAGAAACCAAGGCACTGAGCGGTAGAATTGTCTCCTCCCGAAGCGTGGCAGCCTCTCAGAAATTGCACGTTATGGGTTTGGGGTTTTGCTGCCTGAACTCAGTTAACTCCTCGCCGTGCCTCGCCCCTGGAGGGACACTGCTGGGTGCCACCTCCAGAGCTCAACCCTTGTCGGTCAGAGCTGCCCTCGCCCCACAGCCCAGTCCTGCCTGGCTCAGAAGTAGGAGGGTTTGAGCCCTGGGGTATTATTGTTGCTGGGATAGTGTGACTGCATCAGCGGGACCTCGCACTCGGAGCCGCTGGAAAGCATTGTTGCCTCTGGTACCACCTTGCAGCCGTGGCTGCTCAAATCACCATTTTCCAGGCAGGCTTTCACCCCTTCCAGCTCCAGGGGAGTGGCATCTACCCCAGGGCCAGAATGAGCCTTCACCCGGCGGTGCCGGCAGTAGTACATGCCAGCAGTCACCACCACTACCAGCAGCAGCACGGCGGCTAGCACAGGGACGATGATGAGGGTGAGGTTGTTGTCCCTGCCCTGGGTGACAGGGGAGTGCTGCTGGTGGCTCGCTGGCAAGGTCTGCCCCTCAGCACAGTGTTCCTCCTTGGAGATCTTCTCCCCCAGGGGCCCAATGCATATACGATAGGTGCAGTTGGGCTTCAGTGCCCGCACTGTATACTCAGACAGTGAAGCTGGCAAACGCAGCATCACTGGCCGCTTGTCCAGCCCAGAAAGGTTTCGGTAGCTCAAGCGAATGCCCTTCAGCTGTGCTCTGGACTGGACGTAGTTCTGCAAGTCCACTTTGAGGGAGGTGCTGCTGACCTGTGTGATGCTGATCCGCCGGCTGGGTGGTGGGGCCTGCGTGGCTGGGGGTGGTGTTGTCCCCTTCACCTCTGCCTCGCAGTATGCTCCAGTGTAGCCTACCGGGCACAGGCACTCCAGGAGATTTTGGACACCCAGGTGGCAGGTGCCACCGTTAAGACATGTGCGAGGGGGACAGATGGGTACTGGGGGAGTGGCGGGCGTTGGGGGGCCACTGAAGGGCACTGGTGTGGAGATGCCCTGGGGGTCCTCAGCCCCTAGTGTGGGAGCAGCAGTGCTGGGCTGCGGCGCCGGGTGGCTGGTGGTGGGGAGTGGGGCAGGCGGTGGCAGCGTGGTGGTGTGTGCAGTGGTGGGGCTGGTGGTGGTGGTGGGGCAGCCAAAGTCGGCGTACTGCAGGTGGTGGAGGAGCTTGCCAGAGTTTTTCGGGGGGAAGTGGCAGCGCGTCTCCTCGGGCCGCCGGAGGACCACGCTGCTGGCGTTCACCCACTGCACCAGCCAGCTCATCTGGCAGATGCAGTTGAAGGGGTTGCCGGCAGCTGTCACGGCCCGCAGCCTTGGGAAGAAGCTTGAGAAATCCCGAGGGATGGTGTTGATGTTGAGGTTGCTGATGTCCAGTTCCTGGAGGTTGTGAAGGTTGCTGAAGTCCTCCGCTGGCAGCTGGGAGATGTGTGCGTTGCCGGCCAGGTTGAGCTTGGTGAGGCTGTGCAGCCGCTGCAGCACTGCCGGGACGCGCTCCAGCAGGTTGTCAGAGACATCCAGCTCGTGCAGGTTGTTCTGGGCCTGGAAGAGCTCCTCATTTAAGCTCGTTAGACCCAGCCCTGCAATCTTCAGGGACTCAATGTTAACAGCGTGGAAGGCCCCTGGTGCAATGGCAGGGATCTTGTTCCAGCTGATGTCCAGCAGCAGGAGGTTGGGCAGGTTGAGGGGAGGCACGGCCCAGAGCTGGTTGTTCTGCAGCTTCAGCTCCAGCAGGTTCTCCAGCGTGTCAAAGGCAGCAGCATGGATGTGCTGGATCCTGTTCCTCTGCAGGTAGAGCCGCTCCAGCAGCCGCAGCCCATGGAAGGTCTCATTGGTGATCTCCTGCAGCTGGTTGGACGACAGGTCCAAGTTGACAAGCTCTGTCAAGGGCTGGAAGATGTTTTTCTGGATGGTGGTGATCTTGTTTTGTGAGAGGTCCAAGAGCTGGAGTGCAGGCAGGCCCACAAAGCTGTCCTCACTGAGCGTTGTGATGCCATTCTCAAAGACATAGAGGGAGAGGGTGTTAGGGGGCAGCCCCTGGGGCACGGTTTGGCCCCGTCTGGCCGCGCACAGGATGGTCTTGGGGTCTTGACACTGGCAGCCTGCAGGACATGCTCCAGCCAGCTCCCCGCATGCCAAGAGCAGCAGCATACAAAGGATCAGCTGGTTCATGGTGTCACCTCTGCAAGAGAAAGAAACCCAGTCAAGGTTAGGAGCCATGCCCTGCTGGGGGGACCCTGGGCTGGCAGGGCTGTGGGGTGCCTGAGACCCCCCCCTGCTACTGCTGCACCACTGCTGGGGTGTGAGAGCCATCTCCCTGTGCCCTGACCAGACCCTTCAGCCCCAAATGGGCTGCAGAGGGTGTCAGAATGCCACTGCTGTGCTGCCGCCTCCTCTGTGCTGCTGTGACCAGGACAGAGCCAGCAAGAGCGAAGCTACATGTGCGCTGCTCGCCTGGCTTCGTGCTGCTGTCCCCTCTACCTGGATCCCCGGGTTTAGGGATGTGGCACCTTTGCATACCCCAGATTTACCATGAGACAGATTCCACACGCTTCAGCCTGGTCTCCTGGGGCCGTACACTCAGCAGGGTGCAAACCAAACACGGGTGGGAGCCTGCTGACCTTCCCTGGCCTACACACCATCGGAGCTCAGCTTAACCCTTTGCTTGTGCCGCCATCCCAGCAGCTATCTGCCGTGGGGACAGGGACACCCAGGGGTGACCCAGGCACAGACTGAGGGCTGAAGGAGCTGGGTGCTCCCCCTGCCCCATGGTCCCCCCCTACCCTTTAGAGATGACTACGTCCCTGCCGAGCCCCCGCCACGCTGGCTTGTCTCCCATGGGGGTCATGGTTGCCTTGCTGTTCACCTTCCTGCTGGCACCCCAGGTGCTCTGCACAGCACCTTGGGCTGCATCCTCATCACTCTGGGACGGGGACAGCAGGGATGGAGGAGAAGATGCTCTCTGACCGAGGCTTTAACCACCCCTGTCCCAGCCCCCATGGGTGCCCTGGCTGAAACAACCTCTGCCCCTTCTCTCAACCCCTTCTTTCAGCCCTTTTTAATGACGCTCCTAATTAGCACAGGCTGGGCTGGGGACCCATGATCTCCTGCCACCCATCTCAGGGGCATGTGGGGTTTAGCAGAGAGGGGGTCCCAGGCAGGGACGAGGCTGCCAGAGGTAGGGGTGCTGGCACCCTGCTCCACGAGCCCCTTCCCCAGCCCTGGCCTTCTCCACCTCCTCCCCTGCACAGAGCTCCAGACAAACACCCCCTGCAGCTCACGAGGGGCCTCCTCCGTGTGCAGGGGCTGCAAGGTCATGAGCAGCACGTGCTGCCTGCCCCATTGGTGCACCAGCACCAAATCCTCTACCGGGAGGGTCTCACCCGTGCTGGGTCCCCCCCTGCCAGTGCAGCCAGCAGAGCCCCCCCCATGCCACAGAGCCCCCCATGCAGGACTCACCACAGCCGGAGCAGGTCTGGGTTAATGCAGCAGCAAGCACTATCCTTGCCTCTTCCCCGGGTGGCCCCCCCCAGGGTGGGGTGCACCGAGGGTGGGGTGGCCCCGCTGCTGGGCAGGGTCACCACAACCGCCTGAGTCACTTGGCCCGAACTGGCCCTGCCCCGCTGTGACCTGTGCCGTCAGCCCCTGACACCATGTGCTGGGGGAGCTGTGCTGATCTGGGGTCACTGCCACGGAGACCTTCCCTGACACCCCCTGCCCTGCGCTGAGCCAGAGGTTGCTGCTGCTGCCCCACATCCACAGCCAGGCCATCAGTGCCTGGCACAAGAACCGAGTAGAGCCAAAACAGCATCATGGAGAACTTACAAAGCAGTTTTGGGTCTGAGGTGGCTGGGGGCAGACCCAGCACTGCTCACCACGTGCCAGCCCTCGGGGTGGCTCCCGCAGCCACAGGGTGCTGGCTGGCAGGCAAAGCCCCAGTGCAGGGGGGGAGGCCGTGCCCAACATCCTGCCGCTGCTGTGCCGGGGTGGGCAGTGTCCGGCCAGGCCTGCGGGATGCTGGCGAGGCCAGGGCTGGTTTTGCAATGCCAGGGTCGGGTTTCGCTGACGTGTCCCGTGCTGCAACCAGCTGCTGACTCCAAGTCTCTCTCGTCCCTTTAATTACGCTGGCATTTCCTCCCCGCCTGCCAGGCTCCCTGCTCCGGGCAGGTTCGGCCGGCCCGGCCAGGGCCACACATCCATCCCTGCCTTGCCACGAGCATCAGGCAGGCTGGCACGGCTGCTCCACCCGCACGCCACTGACACCTCTACCCTGACACCCTGCTCCGCTGGCACATGCCAGCATCCTGCCCGCACACCGCCTCTGTGCCATGACACTACTTCAGGGGGTTAACCCAGCCCAGGCTGGCAGAGGTGCTCACCCTTTTGAACAGGGCACAGGGGAACAACCTCCCCATGTCCCAGAGGGGTCCCCAAGGGTGGAGAGGGGGCCCCGGTTCTGCTGGAGGTGTTAGGACCGCCCTGCCAGCGGGCTGCTGCTGCCTTGGCTGGGCTCCCCCACGCCTGCACCGCAGATATTTGCCGAATTATTCATATTTTCCGGCTGTGGGGAGGATCTGGGCTCAGATTCCCCCAGTCCCAGCTCAGCCTTTCCCTGCCAGCCTGCTGGGGCAGGAGCACCGTGTCCCCCCCTCCCTGCCTGCAGCCCCCCAGGCTGGGCTCTTCAGCTGCCTGCCCAGGGTGAGGGACTCAGCAGGGGATGTCCCGCATCACACCCGCCACGTGTTTAAGGATGAAGCCAATGCTGTCCACATACTGCAGGGTGACACCTGCACAGGACAGGCCAGAGGAGTCCTCCTGGGGGTCACTGCTCTTCCCTGTGGCTCAGAGCCGTTGCCATTCTCCCAGGGGAACCCAGCACAGCCGGGACATCCTTTCCCACACCGGTGAGTGAGGCCCTGCAGCCAAACAAAGCCACCGTTGTTACCAGCAGGCTGGTGGGCTGCCTCCTTGGCCAGTGGGCACCAGTGCAGGCAGGACAGGGCTCTGCACAAAAGCCGGGCCCTGGGTTCAGTCACTGCAGGGAGGGCCACAGTGCCTTCACCGGGCAGGATGTGGATTCTGCTCCCCTTGCTTAACCCCCCCCCCTTTCCAAAACAAGCCTATGTCAGCATATGCCCCCTCCTGTGACTGTGCTGAGGGGATGCAGGATTAAGCCCTTAATCCTCCTCCCCTTCAACCCACCCTACGCCACCGCAGCTCCCACCTCCTCCCAGGCTCCCCTCCCTATTTAATTAAAGTTTCCGCAGCAGCCCTGGAGGAATGCAGCCTGCTTATTGCATTCCCCAGGGCGCACGCCGGCCCCTCCATCACGTTCCTGCCCCTTTGACCTGGCTGTGCTCCCCAGCTCAGGTGCTGGCAAGGAAAAAAACCAGCAGAGCCACTTTACCGGCAGCCAAACCGCCTCCGGAGGAGCCCAAACACCAGGGAGTATTGGGAGGAGGCCAGCGATGCTGCCACGCGTGGCCCCAGCAGCACGGGCAGATTCCTACGGCGTGACTGCGGCTGTCCCCGAGCGTTTCCTCTTGCTGCGTCCCGCTGGCAGAGCCAGCTGGGCCGGCAGTGCTGCATCAGGGCCACCCGGCGAGGCCTTGGCGTGGTATGGGCAAAAACAGTCATTAGTGTCAGCCTTGACAGCGGCACTGCCCAGTGCCGTGTGGGCAGTGGCATGGCGTTGGTGGGGTCAGAAAGATGGGACCTGCCAGTGTGAGGCATGTGGACAAGAGCAGTGTATGTGGGGAACATGAATGGGGGGTTCTGCTTGGAAAGAGGGATCTAAGAACTGGAGCATCACTGCTGGGATGGGCAGCTGCCAGCCTGGAATGGAGCCAGGCACAGAAAGGGACACTTACCCTGTGATGGCCCAAAGTCACACCTAGAAAGAGTGACAGGATGCCAGCACCCCCACAATGTACACTGGGTGACAACGAAGCACACAGGGAGCTGGTGGCAGGAGCAGCAGGGGGATATTCCCACCAGCAAGGCTGGCCAGTGGCCCTGCTGGCACCCATCCCTCTGCGCCAGCTGAGGGGAAACCCTTGTTGGCACTGCCCAGGGGCCCTGCTTGGCCCCGTGGCTGGGCAGCAAGGCAGGATGCTGGCCCCTGAGGACATGCAAAGGGAGGGCAGCCAAACCCCACCCCAGCCGAGCCCTTTGCTGAGGAGGGTGGTGGTGGACACCACTGCCAGCAGCTCCCACCTCTGCCTGACCCCAAAGAGTGAGCTCTGCCACTGTATCTGCCAAGACAGGGAGAGCATAGGATGGACCTAGCACCCAGTGATGGTTCTGTGTGTGCCCTGAAGCCCTTCTGCTGGCAGGGTGGGTCACAGCCACCCGGCCACAGCTGGAGGGAGACGGGTTTCACATCAGCCCCAGCCACATCTCTTCCCTGTCACACAGGAGCAGCACCCGGTCAAGATCCCCGGGCCAGACCCTGGCACACTCCCTGGCAAGACAGGCGCAGGCAAAGACAGGGGACCCAGGGCCATGCCTGCACCTCCACCCTGCCCCCTGCAGTGCCATCACGCCCCCATCACCAGCCCAGGCAGGGGACAGCCGGGTGCCCCATGGCTCAGCCAAGGCCTCAGGGGGAGCAGGGCGCGCTGACCCCCAGCCAAGGCCTGGAGCGAGGTGCGGGCCCGGTTGCCCTGCCTGTGGCCGAAGCCGGGGTGACACCCTGTCAGCCGGGGAGGGCAGCCAGCCCGGGGTGCCCCGCGGCTCTGCACAGGCCCACCGGGACGCCCCGGCCCCACCACTCCCCGAGCTCCCGCGTGCCCAGCACAGCCCCACCGCTCCCGCCCGTGAGCCGCCGCCCCACGAGCCGCCGGCCCCACGGCGAGCGCAGGGCCGGGCAGCGGCGACCGAGGACGCGGG
>JAOEHY010029635.1:0-12941 GCA_025447955.1 Psilopsiagon aurifrons | reverse complement strand
CCGCTCTCTCAGCCTGGCTCCAGAGCAGAGCTGCTCCCGCCCTCAGCATCTCCATGGCCTCCTCTGCCCTCGCTCCAGCAGCTCCACATCCCTCTTGTGTTGGAAGCCCCAGTGTCAGATCTCACAGAGGAACAGCCCTACTACAGGTTCCTTCCAACTGTCCTTCTGTGCCACCAGCTCACAGTGTATCTGCTACACCAGCTCACAGCTGGAAATTCGCCTGGTTTAGGGAGGAACACGGTGTCCCACTTGGCAGATTCCAAGGCCTGCCCTACCAGCTCAGCACAACTTGCATGGACCATGTCCCAAGCCTTAAGGCTATTGAGAAAGGAGGCTGCAAGCTCCTGAGACGGAAGGCACTTGCCAAGGCAGGCACTTGGACGTGCAGCCTGTGGAGAACATTTCCTTCCCTCTGCAGCACCCAAAGGTGTGTGGGTTTGGACTGCTTTTGTTTGAGGACCTCACAGTAACAGAGCCCAGTGCACAGCGAGATCTGAAGACCTCAGACCTGTTGAGTGGTACCCAATCTAATGCTGGTCCAGCATCCCCTGGCTGACAGCCTGCACGTTCCCAAGCTCCAGCAGAGCTCAGCTCTTCGGTGGGCTCTAAGGCAAACTGTTTGATTTACAAGGACACACACACTGGTGCTAGCAAGGTGCTGGGATGTTCTGAAAACATCATGCTAAGTGGGTGAGGGGAGAGAAACTGAAATTAGACTTTGCCGTCTCGTTAACTCCTGAGGAATCTTATCTTCCAGCCAAACTGATCTTTGGAATAGCTATGTAGAACAGAAAACAATGCCTTTAGCAATGCTGCAGCTCTCAGGGCCTGAATCAGGACCTCTCAACCACACATGCTCTTCATTAATGCTAATCCAGGAGCAGCAATGCTCCGAGAGCAAAACCTCCGCAAGGATTAAGTACACAGATACTGCCTCATCAAGCTGTGATGCAGGGAGGGATCCAACCTGAACTCCCTCCAAAACACACAGTCAGATCTGGTTGCTCTGGTTTGGACCCAACCCTGGCAAGATGGAAAGCAGGACCTTGAAAGAGAGGAGCAGAAAGGAGGGAAAACAGTCCACTCCGCCTGCATCCCTCCCCAGGAAAGCAGCGGCCCGCTCCTGGGCTGGAAGCAGGCGCAGTGAACTTGCCTCGCTCAGCTTACATTGTTCACTTTCCTGCAAATTGTTTCCACATTCTGTATAAATAACCCCAGTGCCAGCGAGGGGGAGGGGAGAAGGGCTGGGAGGAAACCAAACGTCTTTGTTACTTCTGAACGAGAAGGTGGAGGATGCAGTTGGGAGCCGGAGCCTTGGCAGCCTGAGCAGAGAGTTGCCATCGAGCTTGTGTTCAGACCTGGAGGAAGAAGAGTAAACAAGGGGGAGATTATACATAATTATAGACAATCACGTTGCCGGGGATAAACAGGAATCAAAAGCATGGAGGCACTGAAGGCTGGCACGTCCCCAGGCACAGAACAGAAGCCAGCCGGCGAGAAGCAATGCGGCTGGAAAGCGCTTCCCTTGGGCCTGTTTTCAGTTAGCTCAGGGGCTGGGTTTTTTTTCCCCTTTCTTTTTTGGCTTGAGGCATTCCCCCATAAAGAGAGGAGCTCATCCAATGGGAAACAGAAGCCAAACTGAAGTCAGCAGAATCCCTCTCTGCAGTGTGAATAGATTACTCTGTGAGAAACGTCAGAAACGTTTGGAAAAGATGGGGCCCGCTGAGGTCAGCAAAAGCAGCGACGGAACTGTGGAACAAAAATAGCTTTAGAAACACTCCATAAGCTGAGCCTGTGTGTCTGCAGGCAGGTCCCGCTGGCAGGACGCAGAGGGTGACCTGCAGCTGAGGGAGGCACATGGCACCCGCTCACAGCTCCCATGGATCCAAGGTTGTGATAAAGAGGTGTCAGGGCCCCTTGGCTGCCTCACCTGCCTCTGGCGTGCGTGGTGCTGAGCCCATCCATTTGGCATAGCCCTCTTCTCACCCCCCTGCAAATCCAAGGCAAAAGGATGAGCTGTCAGCCCTGGACACCACCTCCCTCCTGCCTGTCTCTGCATCTGCAGAGGGAATCAGGGGAACCGGAGCGTGATGGGACCCTCCCTCCACCACCTGCCTGCACGCGAAGGGCAGGCAGCGGAGGCCTTGAGCATGGTGGGACAGCGATTCCCCTCCCCTGCCTTTGCTGGGGACAAGCAGGGGGGTGCCCAGATTGTTGTGCCTGATGCCAGCACCCCGCTCCCCCAGCAGAGCAGCCCCAGCTTTGCTTTTGCAAACAGAATGACAGAATGGTTTGGGTTGAAAAGCACCTTAAACTCTTCCAGTTCCAAGCCCCTGCCATGGGAAAGGGAAGCAGAAAAGGCAGCAGGGATGGCTCTGGCCGTAGCCAGACAAGCAGGCTCTGGTGCTACAAGTGCTGTGGCTGAGGTCAGGGATGCTGAGCTGCCTCTGTGCAGCTCTCCCAGTGTTTAACAGTGCCCTGCAAAGGGGCAAGGAGGGGGTAATGCTGAAGAAACAAAGCCAAGAAGCACAACCGAACCAAAGGCAGATGGCCAGAAGAGGTGGGGGTGTTTTTAAAGAAGGACTTTGGGGGATTTAAAAATGAAAAAGAAAAACCCTCGTTAGTCCTTCTCCTGCTTCCCTTGAAGGCTCTGGAGAGTTAGAGGGAAGGCGACATGTGAGGAACAAAGGATGGCAACCTCAGATGGTGACAGAAGGAGGATTGTTTAGCGAGGCAGTGTAAAAAGCTCTCTCCCAGGCACTATTTTAAATCCAAACAGCTTACAGCCCGCTGAATTCTTAAGCCATTTGCCTGATCTCTCAGCTGTTCTTCACTCAGAACACAAGCACGTATTTCAAAGCAAAAAAACAGAGGGGAAAAACAAATAATTCTGAGAAATAACCAAACCTGTGTTTAGAACCTGTGTACCAGTGTAGGAAGCAAGGTGCGCTCACAGCCTCTTTCACCTTCTCCCTTTCAGTAGAGATGCTCTGAATGTCCTTTCTCCTAAGGAAAGGAAATGGATTTTTAAAGGCAGATGCCATTTCTCTACGAGAACAGAGTCTCAGTTTGGTGAATGGTATTACCAGGTTATCTGGGTATAGGACTTTGTGCCTTTTCTCTCAATTCATCATTCTGGGCATTCTTCCCCCAGGTTTCTTTTACTGACAAATCCTTTGGGTATCACAGATAAGGCTGGTATGAGCATAAACCTGGAGTCCCATTCTTCTCAAACCTGCTCAGAATCAGAAAAAGAAGAGAAAATGGAACTGGGAAAAAGACAGTAATGGGTTAAAAAAAGGCATTTGGGGTCCAAGTCTTATCTGCTCTCAATTTACATTGACTCTGTGAGGTAATATTTAAGCAATCTACTCCCACGCCAACTTAGAGCAGCTACTTCCAAACCTCCCAGACGCTGGTGTGCAGAACCAAGAATAAAAGCAAGATAATGGAGCGATATCAAAACTGAGCCAACCGTGTCCTTTAAACACATGCCCATGTGCCAGGCTGGAGAGAAACAGTGGCAGAAGTTCACCGGTGTGGCGAGAGAGGACAAGTGAGCCAGGCTGACAGGCCTGGACACATTACATCCGCTTTACTTTCTCTTTCATTCATACATGATCAAGAAGGGCGAAGGACACAGACCACTTCCCCCGATGTTCTGTCAAAAATGAAATGAGGTTACTGGTCTCCTGCAAGCGCAGATGAACGTCAATCACCAAATCCTCAAAAAGCCATAAAACACAGTCCCTGGGTGTTATTAGAAAGCAAGAATTAAAAGTTGATCAAGATGGAAAGAGGAGAACCTCAAGGGAGAATGGATTTCATAAGCAATCAGCAAATCCTTCTCCAGGCACCTCAGTGTGACTGGCGCGGCAGTGAGAAAATCAAAAGAGCTACTACCTAAAGAGAAACCACGAGCTTTCCCAGCAGGCGTCTTAAGAAAAGCCCTCGGTAGGATGGAGTCAATCCTCTCCTGCCTCTTCCTGCTTTCCTGAAGCAAAGGGAAAAAAGACAGGGAAAGAAGAAGAAAAAATAAAAAGAGTACGATATTTGCATTACTGCTGAGATTTATCTTGCAGAACATATTTGTATGTGCTGGAGGAAAGGTTTCCACTGGCTTGTCATAAAACCTCTGCAGTTGGGTATGGTAGTTGGCTGCCTCGGCTTAGGACAAGTTTAAGGCAGGATTATTAAAGAGGGGAGACTGAGGTGAGCTCTTGGGCAGAAGCTCTTCCCTGTGAGGGTGCTGAGGCGCTGGCACAGGGTGCCCAGAGAAGCTGTGGCTGCCCCATCCCTGTAGTGTTCAAGGCCAGGTTGGACACAGGGGCTTGGAGCACCCTGCTCTGTGGAAGGTGTCCCTGCCCGTGGCAGGGGGTGGAACTGGAGGAGCTTTAAGGTCCCTTCAACCCAAACCAGTCTGGGATCCTATGAGTATCAGACTAGCACATCAGTGTGCAGTTGCATCCCCAGAGCTCTCCGGGGACCCAGAGCTGGAACAGCAGCTGATGAAGATCAGCAGAGGCAAAATTCGACTGCATTTCAGTTCTGGTAATCCCATTTTGGATACTGGAACTCAGTCATGGGGAATGAAAACATGAGTGAAGCACTTCTTTATTCCAAGACTGCTTGGATGCCAAAGCGATGCTTTGGAGCACTGGCCTGCACGTCCCACTTCTGGAGAATCCAACAGTTGAAGGGATGCAGAATAAGGAGATTCTTCGCTCAGCTCCTTGCTGGTGGTGCTGGAAATCCTTGTATTCCCAGGCCTGGACCACTAACGCTTCCTAAGACATCCACATGCATAAGAGGCAAGGACTTGCACAGGTCAGAGTTAAGAGCACTGGCTAGAGGTGAACTTGGGGAAGAGCTGCACCTATCATCAACTACCCCCTTCATCACCAGGGATCTCTCTCAGAGTTTCCTCTTAGATGCTCAGGAGGCAGATATATAAAAATGCCATCAAGAAAAGGCACTTCCCCCTTTGCTGTTCCTCCCACCTCCATGTGCTGCCATCCCTTCCACATCCACTTTGGAAATGAATATTTCCACTGCTTATGAAATAACTCTGGGCGCTGATGGGGAGGGACGGGATCAGCCCTCCAGGCCAGGACTGCCCAGCACAGGCACCTGCCAATATGCTGCCTGTAATGAATGCAGCAGGGGAACGAGGTGCTTTAATGAAAAAAAAACCCATTTCAAGCTTCTGAAGGGCTATTATAAGCTCTGGCACAATGAAACACAAGACATAAGCCTCTTTATGTTTAATAATACATGTTATAGATTTTTCCCCTGTGGAGAAACTCCGATGAACACCTTTTTTGTTCAAATCTGTTATTGCAGATTCTGATTATTCACTGAAAATCTGAACCTTGAAGATGTGACCACATGATTCTCCAGAAAGTTCAGACTTCTGCACCAAAGCAAACACTTGCAAAGAGTTACAAATGTTTTGTAGAGCCATTGTTAGCACAAAACCAACTCTGACGGTAAGTTTTTAATTAGCCTGTCCAAATGTGTATGCAAATGTACAGAACTGCATTTCAAACGGAAGTACTGACTCCCTAAAGCAAAAAGGCATCTGCAATAGAAGCTACAGGAAAGCAGGAGTATTCTGAACTTAGCATATAATAAAAGCAGACTCCTAAAGTCAGTTTATCTCATCCTGGCACACCAAACTCGCCAGCATGCTGCACCTCCAAAGCCACAACTGCTGAAGAGGTGCCCCAAGTTTCCTGTTACATTGCTTTCTCCAAGAGAAGATCCACCAGTTAATCTGATTAAAACATCTGCACCTTTACAACTGATGCAACACGAAGGTATTGTGTTTTTAAAACATGTATTTGCTTCCCTTTAAAACATGGGATCACCTCTGGAATACTGGCTACACTGCATGTCTGACTGGCTTTTATCCTCCACATTGGAGGGGGGCTGCGAGGGGAGGCAAAGCCTCAGAAGAAGTGGATTGAGATGCACACGAGACAGAAGGAGGCAAAGAGAAAGAAAGAAGCTCAATTAACAGCCTGATCCTGGTGAGAAAACAAGTACAAATGTGGTCCCTGAAGTTGCCGCCGCTGGTTGCAGAGAGGAGCCTGATCGATAGATGTAAGTGATGGTGCGGGGAGGAAGGCAGGAGCCCTGCGCCGGGTTACAGCGGACAGGGCACAACTCCCCAGATCACAATAAAGCAGCTTGAAGGTGACAGATTTCATTGTTGAAGGTGATAAAACTCCCCGTGGCGCGCTGCAAAACAAGGGCTGGAGCTCAGCCTGCAGAAAGGGAGGCAGAGCCCAAACAATGCGGGGGGAGGTTTCTCCTCCTCTCCTTGCCCTGGAAATCAGCAGAGAAGTGCCCGAGGTGGAGCCGCTGCTCGTGAACTGAACCTCAGTATTCCCACTTGTGTGGTGGAAGTGCAACGGTGCTGCCGCGGAGCAGGAAAAAGTAAAGGCTGTGCCTATGGATACCCATCCAGCACAAGTCTGACCTTCGCTGCCTTTAACTCGTGCCCTCTGCTTCGTGGAAGGGTTCGGTAAGGACAGGTATCGTATCTTCTGGTTTAACAGGGGTTCACGTCTGGACTCTACCCCTAGTCAGGCTGCTTGAAATGCAGAAAGACTCAGTAGCAAAGATGTGAAAACAAGAGGAAAATCAAAGCCTGAGACTAAACTAGCAATTAGACCAGCCTCGGAATACATTTCAGTCAATCCATACAAGGATTTCAGTCACGGTGTGCTCATGCCCACACTTCTTCCTCCCTCCCTTCCTCTCCTGCAACCCAGCACTGCTGCCTGCTTCATCAGAATATGCAAGAAGTGCAGTGACAACACATCTCCTAAGATGCTTTATCAGTTTTGCAAAGTCCCAGTTCATCCTCCTCTGTGGATCTATTTACATATTGATGTATTTATTCGACTCTCTCTCAGGCATGCCCCAAGAGATTAAACTATTTTATTTACAAAGACATTGGGGTTGCAGCTCCTAACAATTGAGTCAGCTGAGATAGAACTTTGCATGTGCTTTCAGATTGATGTGTGAACAGACAAATCGGCCTCGTCAGCGATTCAGGAGCAGCCAGTGGGAGGACTGGTTAAACCCCATCTATATTACCAGTCAATAGCTGCTGCATCTGGGGAAAACGAATTGGGGTGTTGGGAGGCACAAATATGCAGAAGGGAAAGGTAATGAGCCAGCAGAAAGAGTGATGGATAAAACCTGGAGGAGAAACTTTGCCAAGAGGACTCGCCTTAGAAGGTTGGTGCATCAGAGTGGTTTGTGCTTCATGGGAACTTGCAGGCTCTTGGGAGCTGCCCCCGTTCCATCTCGCCCGTCAAAGTCACCGGTAAAAAAAGCCCAAAGCTGCTCCTCACTGAGGGGTACACCTGGAGGAAAAGGAGGGTGGGAGAAGGGAGAAAGACCTTGTGAGATCAAAGTCAGCAGAAGGTCATTTAAGAGAGGCAAACTGCAGCCCTGCACTGATGTGATGCTCCAGGAAAGGATCCAAAGCCCTTTCCATGGAGAGCATTTCCCTGGGCAGGTCTCAGTGGGACAACTCTCATCCTCCTTCTCTCCACCGGCATCTCATCAGGCTGCATTTGCCAATGCTCTCTTCTCCATGCCCTATCCCTTCGCAACCATTCTCAGTAGTACCTGTGAGGAGGAAACACCAAGGTGGCATTCATACACCAGTATCATTTGCCATGTGCCAGGCTGTGGACAAAGCACCATGGGGGAACGACACACTGGGTTCTGCTTAAAGCCCCACAGCTCCTGCCCTGGCCCCATGCAGCCATTACACCTAAACCTATTGCTGGCATTGGATCACAGCAGCTTTAATCCACAGGGATCAGCAACGGACACCTCCAGGTGTACAAATCTGCAGCACGTGTTCCCATTGGGTTCCCTGCATCCCACCACATGAAATATGTCCATGAGAGCATTCCAGGCTCCCTTCAGCACCAGAGCTGAAAAGTCACCTGTATATTTAGCCCAGTATAAACCTGGCTGCTATTGCCTCTCGCTGATGGCAGCTCCTCCGGTGCCAGCATTCTTCTCAGCATCTCTGACATTTCAAAGTTCTATTTAGAGACCTGCATGGGAATTTAAGTTGGAAGTTTTGTACTGAGCACTCTTATATAAATACCCTGCACCACCTGCCTATGGGTCTATCAGTGCCTCTAACTGAAGGGGCAGAGGCAGCCCAAGGAGGGAACACTAAATAGCACTCGCACCATCTCAACAGTCGGCACTTGTCTCTCTTAATTCTCACCCTGCTCATTTGCTATCGCCAGACTAATGAATCACAGGTACAAGCTCAAGCATTAATTGCAACAGTGAATCATGGGGTTTGTCTGTGCCTGGCCATTTCCAGCCTATAAGAATGCAGCTACTCCCGTTAGTTTTATAATTATGGGGAGCACAAAGCCAGCAACACGCTCTACATTTTGTAGGCATTAAAAAAAGACAAGGTATTTGGCCCGGAGCATTAACAATCTGGTGCATATTCAGGGGAGTGATGAATGCGTCGCACTGACAGCCTGAAAACACGTTTCCTGGATCATTTTCGTTCAGGAAACTTTCCGAAGGTGTGAGGGAAAGCACAGGTTTTAGGAAGCCACTGCCTCCAGCTCTCCTGGTCAACACGCTTCGGCAGGTCTTGGCCACTCATGGCTTGTTGGGACACCCAAGGCACATGATGCATCCATGCTGCCTGGCCCATCTCTTCCCCACTGGAAAATTATACCGGACAGGATGACTTTTGAGTGCAGATGGCTGGGGGAAAAGCTCTGTAACCTCTGCACCTCCAGGCTCAGCTTGAGCAGCACCGTGGAAAGCCTTCATGCAAAGGGATGCTGTGAACCTTTGATGGCGAGGCACATGCTGGAGACTCCCGGTACAGCTGGAGCTGTCAAGGGGACAGCTCTTGGGTCTGACGCCAGTGAAGAGGCTATGGGCTCACAGGACAGCCTTCTAGAGGGGAATTCAGAGCCATCCACCCTTGTGATGGGTGAGTCAATAGTTTCTCCTGGCACAGGAATGGAAACACATCCCAAGGTACTGCACGAGGGGTAAGAAAAACTGCTGAGGGCGCTGTTGTGAGAGATTAGATTATACAGGTATTAAATGAGTAACATGCATGACGCATTCTTTCCCGGGCCAAAGCACCTGCATACACAATGTGTGGCTCTGATGTGGGGTTGACAGGTTCAGGCAAATGGCTGAGGACTGGCAGAATGCAGGCCAGGCATTTGATGCTGGGGAAGACAAAGCCAAAGCAAGGAAAACAGAGCTTTTTGGGGAGAAAACAAGAGCTAAACAGCCATAAACCCCCTATTTGTCATCCAAACTCCAGGACATGTTTCCTTTCTCTGCCAGCACAGAGGCTGGGGAGAAGAAGTGGCTGAAGGAGAGCTCAAGGTGAGCACCCATTTTCTACCAATGATGATGAATAAGCAGCTCCCCACATTGTGTTTTCCTGCAGGACAGCAAAAGCTCTGGGCTGCTGAACAGCCTGGTTAGTTGTCACTTTTTGCCCTCCTGGGGTGCTTTTTACATGCTTTTCCAGTGAAACATGGTACCTCTATTATTTGTTCACAAACACATAAACCACATGGCGTTCTCCTCCATCACCTCTGCAGTTCCAGCAGATCAAACAGGGGAGAGCTGGAAAAGTCACCCACCAAGGCAGAGGCTGGGAGAATAATGCAAAAAATAAGGATCCAAAAGGATTTGTGTGGGGGTTTAAGTAAGTATAAAGTACTTCTCTCTGCCAGGTTAAAAGCTTGGGCTTGTTTGAACTTCCTAGGGAAGTGGGGAGCACTGAGGAGAAATTGGCAGGCTCTGATCTGGCTGCTTTTCTTTATTATGAGAAAATCCACTCTCGTCTCCTTGTCCAAGGGTCTGAATTCCTCATCTCACACTGTGTTTGCACAGCACCGTATCCCCAACACTGGTCTTCATCTGCACTTGATGCCAGAACAGTGAGGGCACTGGAACATGCAATGGGAACGGGGACGCCACAGAAGTGGGAAGCAGGTGACCGCTCCCGTTCCAAGGCTGAGCTCTGGTGCTCCATTCACCACATCCATGGGATTTCAAAGGCAAACCCAAGGCACATATTTCCTCTTAGGTGCTCAGGGGACCTGGTTTGTGAGCGGTCATCCCTGTGGGAAGCTTCCACCTCCCTTTCTATAAATGTTCCCCCTGTATCACCAAATGATGGGGAGACCCATGGGGAGGGAGTGAACTGCTGGTTATCACACTGCTCTGCTCTGCTCACTTTACTTGTTTTAAATGACCATGAAAGCAAAGGGAGGGAAAGAAAACACACGTGGAAACTTCACTGAGCTGCTGAAATGTCTTTAAAGGAGCATTATGGGCTGGATTGTAATGCTTCACCTCCCACTCATGGCATCTGCTCACATGAGTGGGCACCTGATCAGGCAGTTTGCCCAGGACGCTGTCTCTAAATGATCTGCATTCCTCACTGCAGATTTGGAGTTGAGGACAGGCAAAGATACCCACTCTGCACACCTGACAGGGCATTTGGGAAGACTGAATGCTCCAGAAGTGGCCAGGATGGGACCAGGATGGAGGCTCCTGGTATCACTGAGGGCTACAGGGGTTTTGTCCTTGGTTCACGGCAGGGTTTGCTGTTCCAAGGAAGATAGCCAAGACCAACCCAACTGGGCTCTGGCACAGGAGGAAGAAGCTGTACCCCATCTGCCCTGGCTATCTGCTCTCCCAGAAGCTCCCCTTCTGGGCAGGAGGAAGGGGGAACCCACTCTGCTCTTCACATACAAAGGCCCCTTGGGCACTGTGACAAAACCAGCTGAAGCCACAAAGTGGCCTTGGTTAGATGCTGTCTCAAGGTAGAGGTATGGGAAGAGCTTGTAGGGGGGCTGCAGAGCTCAAGGAGGAGATGTGGGCAGAGCACCTAACAGCATCTGGAATGGGAGAGGACAAGAATGCCACAGAAGCAGGAGGGAACTTCCCATGGACGTGGTCAGCAAAGCAAGACCCAAATGTGGGGAGAAGACTCTGTCAGAGAAGAGGGAGGAACTGCCCTGACTGTGTGGGTGCAGCCTGAATGCAGGAGATGGGGAGCTGCGGAAAGGCAGGTACCACAGCTCAGCACAGGGCAAGCCACCCACACCTGAGGGAGAAAGCAGGGCGGGCCCGTGTGAGGAGAGGGGGCTCCAGAGATCCACTACGGGAGCCCAGGGATCTGACAGGGAACCTGCTGGACCTGCTGAGCACCCGCACACGGGCTCACCTCCGAATGGAACAGAACTTGCCTCTGGCTTGTTACACCTCAGTTTTGTTACGAGTCCAACATAAGCTCAAGTAAATAAAATGTGTTCCTCTCTATTCCATCTTCTGCTAGATCTTAACATCTTGTAACCTGCAGGAAACTCCACCAAACCCTCTTCAGGAAGGATCCCTGCATGTTCATGCCCAAGTTCCAAGTTGGTAAGTGCGAATCCAGAGGCATGTGGGAGGAGGAGGAGCTGAGCATCTCTGCCCTGCTGCGTGTGTCCCTCTCACACTGCCTGGGCACTGCACATGGTCCACAGCTCCTTTCTGGTCCATTGTCATCTCTCCTCCTCACACAGTGACCTCCCTCAGCCCCTCACTGTCAGTACCATGGGACCAGGAGCAGTTTCCAGGACACCCCATCTCCTCCTGCTCCTATCCTCTGTTCCCTAGGTGCTTTCTCAAGTGCCTTCCAACTACAGGAGCTCTGAAACCTAGCAAGGTTTCAAGGTAGCACGGGTGAGGTGGGAATGCACATCCTATTTTGGCTGGGAAGATAACTAAAAGGGCAGTCGGGGATGGGAGAGGGGAATGGAGACCTTCCTCAGCCCCTCTTGCTCCACTGGGCATCACTAGGTCAGCACTTCCTCGAGTTGCTGTATCGCCAGATGTTGATTGGGCATCTGACAGCACATGAATAAAGGCAATAAAGTTCTTATTTCTGGCTATAAAAACAATAATGGAAAGCAGAGATGGGGGATAGGCTGCCCAAAGCTTCCCCTGGCTGCACTGAGCTGAGGGAGGCTCGTGCCTGTATGCCACAAGCAATAGGCCTATAATGAAGCTGTAACTGTGTACGATCAGAAGCACTCCCCAATTCCTCCCAAAAGGGACTCTTATTTACCTTGCATGGCTGCAGCTCCCCAGCCATAGCCCTTCTTCTAATGACGACTGTTCTGCCTCTAGCCCTGCAGGAGAGAGCTCCCGTCACCATGCTGGGCTGCCCTGCTTCCCTGTACCTCTCTCCACAGAGGTACAAACACGCCTGGTGCTTCAGGTCCTGGGTAGCTGAAGAGCTCGGAACACCAACAACATCCTTCATGCTCTGCTGTACCAGCCGGGGATATTTGGCTGGAGCACTCTGAGCAGATCGGAGATTTTGAGAGGCACTTCTGTAGAGATTCCCTGCACATCTGCGGGCAGAAGAGCTGCCTTCATCCCCGCCTGCAGCAGTGACACCACCGCTCTTATGAAGCTCTGCAAAGGGTGCAGGTCCCAGCATGCCAACCCCTGCCAAGGCCAGCAAACAGCTCTGAGACTAGATTTAAAATGTGAAGGGGATATTTATGAACAATTCCCTGGGTTTGCAACACCCATAACCTCATAAGCCCCTAAATGAGCTCCTGGGATAAATCCATGAGAGGTCCTGAGCAGCCCATAAAATGTGAGGAGGGTGAGGGTATCTTTCTGCTACATCAGTGCCTCCCCTGCTCACAGCTGACAGAGCCTGAAGCCCCATTAGTTTCAGAGACAGCCTGAGCACTGCAGAACAGGTCACAGGATCATAGAACCCCAGACTTGTGTTGAAGGGACCTTAAAGCGCATCCAGTTCCACGGGCAGGGACACCTTCCATAGAGCAGTTGCTCCAAGCCCCTGTGTCCAACCTGGCCTTGAGCACTGCAGGGAT
>JAOEHY010029633.1:42239-64713 GCA_025447955.1 Psilopsiagon aurifrons | reverse complement strand
GCCTCGATCCCCGCCCACAGAGGCGGGACGCGGGGCCCAGACCGGGGGGTGCCCTCTCCGGGAGCGGATGGGTGCGGGGCGGACACTGCGGGACCGCGGCCCCCGATAACGTTCCCCAGGCGCAGCTCACCTTGGAGCGCTGAGCGGGAATCGGGCTCTTCCCGAACAGCCCGCCGAATAACCGCAATCACCCTCCCCAGAGCCTCTTTGCAGCCGCAGAAAGCGAAAAAGTGCCATGGCATTCCAAACTTTTGTCACCATAAAGCCTTTTGGGAGGCGAATTCATTTTCCTATGTCCTCGCAGCTTGCACTGCGCCACACTGACATATGTCAGTGACTCAAGCCAGAGCTTGCCAAGCCATCAGACCATGAATACCTCTTAAAAACAAAAAATAGCAGCTTCTAAAGAATAAAGGGACTCCAACCCAGCCGTTCCCTCTCCACAGGCCAAGCTATTTGACTGAATTGGGCAGCAGTGTTTTATCACTTTGAGATTGCAACTTGGATGGCAAAGTCTTGTCTGATGGTTGGCTGGATCGTTTGTCTCTCAGCTCTCAGAGAAATGATGGAAGTCAATTTGACAGCTGCGAGGCTCCCCAAGGATTCCAGACCCAAAGTGCAGAGAGCAGTGACAGACACAGCGATGCTCAGAATATCAATGAGGCGCTGCCTGGGAATAGTGCTGAGGCAATACAAATCACACATGTTCAGCTGGAAGGTTATCACTATCATTATAGTTATTAATTATAATTATTATTACTTCTATTATTAAGATATAAAATAAGCCCAAAAGCTCCTCCTGGTCTCATGGAAAACACGAGTTCCCAGTTCTGACCCACACGCTGCCCTCTGTTCCATGCAACCATAGCTCTGCCTGAGAAGAGGCTGCACCATAAAAAGTTGCAAAGCTTTCTGTTAGCTCAAAACGGAATAGCACTTGCTATCTGCACCCAGCTTTCCTGTGTCTGAGGGCTGCAAGTGGAAATGCGCTTGCCTTCTCTGTGGGGGTGCTGGTAACAGCTCTGTAAATCACAGGATCATAGGCTGGTTTGGGCTGGAAGGGACTTTAAAACTCATCCAGTTCCAACCAAGGGGCAGGGACACCTTCCACTAGACCAGGGTGCTCCAAGCCCCATCCAACCTGGCCTTGGATACGGATCATCTCATGTGAAAGCCGATTTAGAGGCTTTGCTTACTCTAACTCCTTCAGCTTTCCTGGGATGTCTGGGGCAGTTGGCTCAAATATCTCCAAAGCTGAGGTCAAATACAGCATTTGGGGCATGTGGAGGGGGAAAAAAGAGAGAAAAAGAGAAAATGGAAAAAAAAGAAACCCCAAAGCAAAATGGCTTTTGTGCTCCTATTCAAAACTAGGTGGGTTTTGCCATTGGAAAGAAGAGAGGTCAATTAAAGCAATATACAAAACCTGCTTACATAGCAGATTTATTCCTGAAAAAGATTTACAAGGGACACTAAGCTCAGTGGCAACTCCATCAATTCAGTCAGAAGCAGCCCAACTGTTTGACTAAAACTATGGCAACTGTACAGATACTAACATGCAATCCTGCTTTATTAAACCAAACCTCTAGTGAATCTGTTATCACCATAGTAACACTGTAGTTATTACATGGAAACATGTTGAACTACAGTTGGATATTAGCATCTGGTTAGCATCTGCACAGTTTCTTATTCACTTTAAAATTATAATCCAGGCAGAGAATAACTCCAGTAAAACTTCAGCTTTAAGGCCAAATCCTTGTCTCAGGTGCATTATATTTAACAGACAGGTCCATGATATGTACCCTCTATCTGGATTTATAATCAGGGGCTCAGTGTGGTATTTCGAGGTCAGTTTATGTATCTCCTAGGATGCAAACACACACAATGTTGTTCATAATATCCATGCAAAAAAAATATGGCAAAACCGTATGATAATTGCAATTGACCTTCCCAAGGCAACGCAGCTCTGCAGAGCCTGCTGCCAGCATGTCAAAGCTCCAAGCAGTTTCTAACAGAGCTTGTTTCATTCTTATTTATTTTAAGCCACCTGCCACAACATTTTTCCTGTCTTCATCTTCCTCCCACACAGAAGTGTGGCACTTCGTATCCAGGCCAGTGCCGTTTTGTGAATAAAGCGAGGGATCCTGTGATCCAAGTGACGGGTTTGAGGCCCAAAAGATTCACACACAGCATGAGAAGTGGCTGAGTTTTCCCTCTGGAAAGAGATAAGTTTAAAAAAGGGGGGGGAAAGGAAAAATCATGGGGTTTTTTTTTGGCTAATACTACACTGTGATGTACTTCCTCCTTTGTCACTGAAGCCCACCTACTTGTACTCCCAGTAATCAAGTTTCTTGGTTATACATAGAAGATGGAAACTATCAAATGTTCCTCCAGTTATTAAATCATAATTATTTTTTTTGCAGGATGTAGCACATTGCAAATACAAAATGGAGCACAACGTTCACTATTCAAAATACACCCATCCTTGCCTGGGCAAAGTTTGCCGTTCATCATCATGTCAAACGCAAAGACGGAACAACTTCATGAACACTGCAGTTCTAAGAAAGTAAATGGAAACACTGTCTTCTTAATACACCTTTTACCAAGTAAAAATCTATCAGAAGTCAGTAGAAAAAAATTCATACAAGTAAAGCCTGCAGTGACGAATTAAGCGTACAAAGAACAGGAATGAGTGCTGTGTGATTTTCACCCAAGAGTTAGATTGCTGTCTGCATTCTCCAAGTCTTCCTTCTTATTACTGGATATTGCACCATATGAGAAGGCAGCACAACACAGAAACAAGGGCACAGTAAGTTACAATTTCTAGTAACAATCTGCTGCCTCAAACCCCACCATATAAAGCTAGGCATCTCTTTCACTTGCAGGGTCTAATGAACTTACCCTCTACTCAGCTGATTCAGGTTTAGCTTCACTCATTACTAACAACCTGTCTGCTATTCCTGTTTGATCTCAGCTGCATAATGAAGACTGTCTTTTAAAGAATAAAACTGTTTTAGGCAGAGTAAAAGAACAAACTAGTGATCACAAGACAGGCTGTATCATTTTCTTTTCTCCTCAAGAAACTAAATCTCTTAAGCAAGAAAACATGATTGCATAGCAACTTGGTAACACAGCGAGGTAAAACATAGATCCAACTCTTGTTCTCAGAAGAAACACTTTTCAGAGACCATATATCACTAACAACTGGGATAGGAGGCATTTCACTCCTCTCCCATCGTACATTAAAGTTTTTGCTACATGTTAACTCGCAAAGGCAACAACACATGTGATCACTGTATCATGAAGTTATTTCCATATCATCACAAACCCATTTCTTTGGATATACATGGGGAAGATGCATCAATTGAGCTAGACTAATGACATGGGCTAATATGCTACTGCCGTTGAAGGCTGGCAATACAAATGCAGAACAAGTTACAGATAAATAGATGGATTAAAATAAGCACTATCTTAATATTCTCATTTTCAAGCAAACCAGAGTACTTCAGTTGTACCTACCCCCACTTCTGTAATGAGGCAGAGTCTGTGGCAAGTGGCATAGGATGAAGCATATAGCTTTCCAAAGCATTTCAGCATCTAACCCTGTACATAATAAGATCTTCAAGAGTGTGCAGGCACCCCCTCCCTCAGCACCAGTGAGATGGTCTCAGCAGCTCCACGTGGCAATCACTGCCACTGAAGCAGTGATTCCTCCGAGCTGTGCAAGTGAAAAGGAGCAAGCCTTGGTGGGGGGAGGAGGAGCAGGTGGAGCAATGCCCACACTATTTTGGAATGAGATTAACATTAATAGTGTTTTACATACACTTACTTTCTGCAAAGTCCATGATGAAAAGCACTGCTTTGGTTCAAGCTACTGCCACAAACTGCAATTCAGTGCACTAGGCCCTACAGGAACTAGTTGCAAGCACAGGCTAGCAACCATTGCAGCCTGCAAACCTGAAACTGAGCATTTTTGCTCAAAAAGGTGCCCGTAATCAGCACGGCAACCACCACCAGCAGGGGCAGACAATCAAATATGAACAATTGGGAAAGGGATTAAATCCTGCAGCTTTTTTGTGTGCTTTTAGGCATGTGTCAGGTTTCTAGAGGATTTCTCCTCCTTAAATACATGTTCTGCACTTCCCTCCTGCCTCCCCCAAAAAGCAACAGGCTAAAGCCAGTTAAAGACCCAATCTTTCTCTTCAATGGATGAGAAGCAGCTTTGACACACAGGAGTTACACCAGGAAAAAGCCAACATAAGAACAGGTCAGACCCAAACCAGGCTTTACTTCAGAGTTCTCAGGGAAACTGAGCTCAGCTTACCCAATACACAGATTCTCTGCAAAAGAACCACACCACTTCAGACTCACAACGAGGTGAACAAAGTGGAGTCAGTCACCTACTAGGACTGATCCTGCCTGGCCCACTTCACGGTAAGCCTGACGTGATGCATGCTCCCCAGGCTTCCTCCAGCCCAGCTCTATGCCTTGCTTACTCTAGAGCTAACTCTTGCTTTCCCCCTCTCCCCCTTTTATTTTAAGCAGGAATTGAAGCTCAACAAGCACCCACACCTCTAACAGTAAAGAAAAGATACCCCATACATACCCTGCCTCAACAAAAAGAAGCAGCACCATCCCAGGGCCAAGCTTCCACTGCTGCTTCTCTCTCATCTTCTGCACTCCCTTCCAGCCCACTTCAGGAGAAACTGCGGCTTCCAAATGGCAATCTCAAAAGCACCTGTGTGAGAGCTTAATTGGCACTGATCACACATTGGTTGTCTGGGTCCTGAGGAGCCACAGCCATTACCTCAGTGGAGAAACAACTTAGGGAGAGTGTTTCTTCTTCCCACAAGAATGAACTAAGCTACTCCTTAAGGGAAAGTTCTTACAGAGATGGAACCTGACAAACGCAAGTTAAATAGAAGCCAGTGAAATCCCTGCAACCAATGGTTTATTGTTATCATTACTAATCACACCTCTAACAGTAACAGGTACATGGTCACCAAAACAAAGTGGTCTTGTGCTAGCTTTGATATGATTACAGATTGATTGTTATCAACATAGGTGAAGCAGACACTCCCAGTAAGGTATAAAGCCAAGGGAATAAGAAGACAGAAAGCAACCGTAGATAATTTGGGTATGGATCTAATTGGGAGTTATTTATCTACATAGAGAAAAAAGGAAAGGCAGAGGTGAGAAGTTAAAGAGGAAGGTTTGGTAGACATGGAAGAGAGGTGTGAGCCCAAAGCAGGAAGAATTCAATGAAAACTGCAGCAGATCCTCTGGTGATTTCTAGCTGTACAGTTCTCATTCTGTGAAATAATGATAACTGAAATTAAGTTCTCTTTCAACACTACAGGACATTTCTTTCCTGATGGAGATGAGTCCCATAAGAACTGTGGGGAGGAGCATGGGCCACAGTGAAATAGAAATATTACTGCTTTAGCTGAGAGAGAGCAACATCAGCTTTGCAATCCATGTTTGCTTGCGTAGCACAGGTGTGTTTTAACCAAGTCTCCCTGGAGATTTCCCCAAGGCCAGATTGTTGCTGTGTAAAAAACCAGGGAACAGAAATGTTTGAGTAAAGGCAAAGGTAAATGTGGCTGATCTGCGGCCTGATGGGAAGCAGAAGGACTAATACAAGTTTGAAAAAGCAGCTCTCCAGAGGTTGGGTGCCCTCACTTAAGACAGCCCCGGAGATGTGCTTGGGAAGATGCAGGCCATGTATTTGCTTTCAATGCTGCTGAAGTGCAGATAAAGAAGCCAGCCCTCCTGGAAGCACAAATAACCAGATCAGGACAAAACAAAACCGTTTCCAGGCTGCATGCTTCCAGCAGCAGCCAAGGCAGAGGCTGTAAGTGGGTGATATCAGGAAACATTAATGCAATCTTTACATTTAGCAACTATGCTCTTAAACCAATTTAGCTCTGTCTTCAGTGTCTGCAGGATCAAGCAGATGACCAAAGGAGGAGATAATGATGGTATTCAACGATGGAAGAAATTGCCACGCTGAAAGCAAAGAACAATGAGGAAGATGAGAAGAGGCCGATTTTAGCAGCTTTCCATAAAATCCATGGTTTTCCTTTCTGCATAACTTACACAAAGACCTTGAAGATGATATATTAGGGGAAAGGGATTCAAAGATTATTTGCATAAAATGGAAACAGAAAAATGGAGCTATACAGAACATGTTATATACTACTCCAAGGAAATTCACATTCCTGTTTCTATAACCTTGGGAAAGAAGCCAAAGAGGACTGGAAATACACAGAAAGCTTTAAACAATTGATCTCGCTGGGAGGTTACGCTGGTACCTTTTATCCTCCTGGTATCCAGATGTTTCAGAAAATACCTGGAAGTGAAACACTTGCAGGCTTCTAGGAAAGAAAGCGGAGAACCACTCTCCTCTTCCCCTTCCAGCCCATTGCCAAGCCATCTCTCTAGCCCTCAGTACACTCTGTAATAGTGCAGACAGCCTGCCTCAGCCTTTTTGATCTTCGGTCTTACAAAAGCCATGCAAAGGTGGACGGAGTTAGCATTTGAAAAGCAGCATCCTGAGGAAGAAACTGTGTGTTGCAGCAATTGCTGCAATGATGTCCTGAAAGGAACAGTTGGTGTTGAGGCGTGTCATGCTGCTGGACAGTGCTGTGCTTTTCAGAGAGGTACAGAGAGGATCTGGCAATCTGCACTTTAATACCTTGAGTACAGAGAGCTTGGAAGTGGCTGTACTTTGGTCATGGCTGATGTTGTGTCTTTGCAGGTTTAGACCCAGTGCTTCCACAACATCTCTGCCCCGGCTTTGTTCTCAGAGAACCCAGGGCAGTGTCCCAAAGGCTGGATGCAGACCCCAGTCTGTACAGCTTTACTAAACCACTGCTCAAAGGCTAGCATGACTCGACCCCGGTAACTACAATCTGATGTGCTTTCTTGAGACAGATTTCAATGGAACAAAAATCCTCTGACAACCCCCGCCCTCTTCCAACATGAAAACTGGAGCATGCCTCTTTAAAACTAGCCTATTTAGGCCACAGATGCTAAATGAATTCTGCAGACAGACGGAGTAATGGAATGTCAGTGTTCCAGTCTGCTGCCTTGAAGCAATAGGGGTTTTTCATTATTAATTTCTCCTCTCATTCTGCAGCGCTGCCCTGGGCCCAGGCTGTAGATGCACTGCTCTCGTCAGCCTCACTAACCCAATTTGGAGAGAATTAACTTTTAAAATACAAAAGGGATTATAAATACTTCCCACCCCACTTCCTCCACCCCATTCCCTTTCGTGCTGCCCCTCTAAAACTGCTGAATTTTGCTTCAGGACTTAGAATGCGTTACTGCAGAATCTGATTTGTTACTGCAGTTTCCTTTGCAAAGGCTGGAGAATACCTGAAGGGGAAAAAGCCCAGAGTTAATTCCTTCAAAAGACTGCCCGGGAGCTTTATGAGCTAAAGAGTTTTCTGCCATTCTGACATCCTGGAATCCTCACTCCCATGTAAATTAATAAGACTCTCACATTCTTAGAATGGAAAGATTTTTGAGTCACAGATGAGTCCTCACAATGATACAAGCAAGGATGTAGTTTATCACAGAATCATTGAGGGTGAGATCAGGTCCAACTGCCCTGCTCAAGCAGGGTCAGATGGAGGAGTCTGCTCAGCACCATGTCCACTTGGATTTTAATACACCCAGGATGGGTAGATAGCATCTACACTGTAAGTCAGCATCGAAACCCCTGTTTTCTTTGTACATCTGTGGAAGCATCCACAGTTCAAACCCAAGTATCTCCCCTTGAGAGCATCACGTAATATCCCCTTATTATACCCTGATTCTTGAGAGTAATACTATTTCTCTGTTCACCTTGTGCTAATGGCTAAAGCCTGAAGCTTCTGTTTGCTGAATATCTGGACACTTATATAGGCTTGCAGATTCCTAAGGCTGGGAAGACAGTCTCTTCTGTGCCTCAGACACTAGCATCAGGCATTTTCACCTTTGATATGTCCCACAAATAGATGGAAAGGTATATATTTACAAGTCCTGAATGGAAGCTGAATTATTCTGATCATGTGCCTCCAGCTCTGCCTGTTGGGATCTTTTAACAGAGAGTTCTCCAGGTTTAGAAAGGCAGAGGCACAGTGATAGTCTCGCAACAGGCGAAGGTTTCCTAACTCTCAGGCCTGCCCTTTTGTGGGTCCAACATCCTGCTATTATTTTAAAGCTACATCTGGAATAGAGGCTACAAAAGAAAAGATGAGACCATTACCAACTCATCTGTGCCATCTTTGTCCCACATTTCCATCTTGAAAGCATTCTGTTTAGCTTCAGATCTTTCTGGGTCACCAGTGGTTTGTTTCAACAACTGTACTCCAGACCCCACGGAGGCTCCACCAGTCATTTTTGTTTATGGCTTCTATTTCCTGTATATTCTTCTCGTTGATTGCACTTCCCAGTTCACACCACATCTCGGGTGGAAAATAAAACGTGGTGGAAACAAAGGGAACCCAGTGCGTCACACATCTCGTGTAACACATGAGCTGAGCTTAACTGGAGCATGAGAACAGCTCTCTAGGAACTTGGACTTACATTTGCCTGGGAAGGAGTCAGAAGAACCCACTCTAACCCAAGTTTGTCTTATGATTTAGATGCAAAATCCCGGCGCCATTGAGAAACAAACTCAGGGCCAGCAAGGTCACTGGACTGCTCCAGACTCCAGGGACGTATGAATGAGGGCACATTTGTGGGGTTTCACATCCAGAAAATGAAGATATAAACGTGGAAATAGTTTTATAGTGAATATGAACAGGGCTTAGTGACCCAGGTGCCTCAGGTGAGATACCAGTCCTGGGATTTGAGAGATATGAAGACGTGCAAATGGTATTTTTAAATGAACCTGAGTTACAGTGAATCACAGCTTGTGGTTTATACTGCAGCAAAACCTATCTGACTTTTTTCTCTGTTTTACAATATTGAGGGAAGTACTTTGATTTGGACACCAGAACTCAGGAGGATACAAGGAAAATCACTGGGTACTATTGGGCAAGTGACATTATTCTGCACTTCTAGAAGAGCCAGACACTGGCATGCACCTTCCCGTAACTGGAGATTCCCATCCAGCATTTCTGAAGATGACACCCCTGTTTACCTTCCATAAAATCACTGTTGCTTGGTGAGAGGCTACAAAGATCCATTCTTTAGATAATTTGAATTTCTCAGTTCTCACAGAGTCAGTGTCTGCATCTGAATCACCTGTTATACTGAATATTTAGGTCAGAGAAAAGCATGCAAACCGACAATGTGGTTTGCACAATGAAAGGCATTCTATCGGTTTCTCTGTGACATGTCCAGGTACTTCTAATTAGTAAATCTTCCTGCATTGGTTATTGCCTGTCGAGAATCAGCAGAATTGGATGTTAAGGAAACACCAGAAGGACAGGAGGACTACACTTCCGTTACTGTAGGATTATGCAGTTGTAAAAGCATGAGCTAGTCTGTCTTGAAGTAAAGGAACTCCTTGCTCAGAGTCCCTGGTTAGGAGTATGACAGATACCCATTTTTTCTGCACCAGGCAAAGAAGGGATCCATTACACACTGAGCTATACTTGGGCTGCAGAAAAAAAGCTTCTAAAAGATAGCAAGTGATGGCATACGTTTTCATTATGGAGCATGCTTTGCAGAGATCTGGGTAGTCAGCTCCCACCAACCATCTGGAGGGAGAAGTCACTCAAACTGAAGTGCTGAACCTGCTGTGGTAGACAATCGGTGCCAGTGAACCACTCACTACTCTCCCCCTGTCTGTTTTCCTGCCTTTTGCTGCAATAGAGCCTTAAAATAAAATAATCTGGCTACCACTTTCCAAACAGCCGCTTCCAAACAGCCCAGCTCCCGTCCTCAGAGTGCACTTCATTCATGGGACGGAGCGGGCCACTACTGCAGAGGAGCTACACCAGGAACATCTGACCAAGAGGGGGATGCCAGAGAAAGGAAACATCGTGTGAAAGAAGTGCCTCTTCTTCACTGAGCTCCTCATGGCCCCGTGGTAAACCCTCATTGCTGGTTTGTGTCTCCTTGATTCTTCCCCAGTGCTTAATGTCTCTTTTGACTTCCGGTAAAGCTTCCTGGGGCTGAGATTTTGGGAACCCAGCAAGCTCACTGGGTTTGCCTTATGAAAAGTGACCTTAAGTGCCAGGGCGGGTTTAGCAGCTTTGAAATAAAAGGAACTTTCAACCACATTGCCATAAATTGCTTTGTTGCCTGCAGTCAGCAAGAATCAGTTTGAAGACTTCTGGAGCCTGAGAGTATCAATTGCTTTGTTTTTTCCCTCTATCAAATGTATCCTCTGGTGACTTGTGTTACACTGCAGGCTGCGCTGGGATGCTCAGCAGATGCTAAATGGGGCACAAGAGACATATCAAGCTCTTTGGAATATATATTATTTTTAAATCAAATAGGCAGACATGGGCAAAAGAACTTGGGATGGTGAATCAAATGTTCCTGGCTTACTCTGTTGTATACAGTCATCCTGCCTCCCTGCAGGACTAGACAGTAATGAAGTGACCAAAGCCTAAATAGCTTGGGAGCAAGTGATACGAGCTTACTGATGTATGTACCAGTTCCAGTGGGCTCACTGGGACAGCTTTGTTAGAGCAGGTCATTTCATGGGTAAAGACCTGTGAAGAATATTTGTGGGTGGGAATAATCTAATGAGAACAGAATATACAGATTATGTCAATTACAGAAACAATTTTGTACACATCAGCTGTGAATTAAAAACCAAGTAGGATATGGAGTGCTGTTTCCACAATAGCAGCTCCTGAACAGAAGAAGGAATATTGGGCAATTTAGTACAACTGGGATGTCCCTGCTTTTTCTGCTATTCAATGAGAAAAAAAAACCCTTGCCAAATAAAGGGAACTATTGATGTTTTTTTCTCCTTTGAACTTGTTTGCATGCATCAATTGCACAGAATTAGCCCACATTAGACAGGGACACTAGTAGCACTCTTACCTATCATAACTTTTTCTAAAAGGCCAAGAGCAAAAAGGGCAAATGAAGGAAGATGCCTCATGTGAACACTCAACCGGCTACCTGCATACCCACCTACAGGCAGAAGAATAAAGCCTGTTGAGAAAAAAGCACCTGGTATAAATGAAGCTTCTTTGTAAAAAGAAGCTGACATAAACCCATAAATAATTAACAGTATGTATAGATGCCATATTTGCTGTAAATTATCATCTGTGGAGAACACTGTATGGACAAACTGAAGCATTCAAATAGCACATTTTCAAATAGATTTTTAGGACTCTCTGCTGCTGAAGTGAGAGCTGCTTAGCAAAGCACAGTGAAGGCCAGTGCTATGATTACACCACCAGTGCAGCAGCTGGGAGAGCTGTATTCACCCTCCTTTGCCAACACGCATCTTCCATGCGAGCTCTGCCAACTGATTGATACAGCTTTCCAGATTCCTATCTAAAATGCTGAAAGAATAATTCTCTCCTATTTAACAAGGATAAGGAGGAGGTAAATGCATGATAGATTGTGCTTGCTGTGAAAAGTCTGAGAAATCCAGCTTCACAAATAAGAAGTTTCCCATTCCCACAGCTGGTTAGTATTTTTGGTTCTGGAGCTCCAAAGTCAATAGAGATCACATGGATTTCACTGGTAGAAATAACAGCTGATTCAGCTGCAACTGTGAATGAACATGGGCAAATAACCAGCTGAAAACTTCACTGAACTCATAGAACCATGGAATCCCAGACTGGTTTGGGCTGAAGGCACCTTAAAGCTCATCCACCTCCAAGCCCCTGCCACGGGCAGGGACACCTTCCACTGGAGCGGGTTGCTCTAAGCCCCATCCAACCTGGCCTTGAACACTGCAGGGATGGGGCAGCCACAGCTTCTCTGGGCACCCTGTGCCAGCGCCTCAGCACCCTCACAGGGAAGAGCTTCTGCCCCAGAGCTCATCTCAGTCTCCCCTCTGGCAAGTTAAAGCCATTCCACTTGTCCCGTCCCTCCAGGCCCTTAAAAAAGTTCATCTCCAAAAGTCAGACACCTTTAGGAAATATCTACCCTAAAAGACCATTTCTTAGTAAATAAATTCCTGCTTGGCACAACTTTGTGACTGTTGTTCCTTTTTCACTTCCATTACGTCCTCCTAGAAGGGCATCAGTTTGCCTCGGGCGCTGGTGGTAGGTCACTGCACGCAGTGGTAAGCAGGCAGTGCCGGCTCACTGCTGCTGCTGCTGTGGCTGGCTGGCTCCAGGGCTCAGGAACATGTGCAGCTCCTATTAATAAAACAGTGTGCACTGGTGGAACAATGCCAAATTGCTCTCATCTCTGCACTTCCTAATTTCTCTTGTAGCCCTCACCCTCCAAACAGGAACAAAGCTCTCCCCTGTCTGGTGCTGCTCTCTGTGGAAGGGGACTTTGTGGCACTTTGATGAAGGCAGCACGCTGGGAAGCAAACCAGCCTCTTGCATGACCACAAACCCAGCCCTTCCTTTTCCTCTTCCTCTTCCACCCCAGCAGACAGATGCTGAGCTCATGGGCCCAGGTGCATGCACACAGGAAATCACTGCAGTCAGTGTCTCACATGGCGGCTGTTGGGAGTGCTCTGTGGGATTTGGCTTGGTTTCTGTGTGAAACAAGAACGAGACAAGATGACAGACATAGGTGCTCATTTCCTGTAGCAGTGTCATGCAGTCCCTGTCCTTAGCCCCGAGTGCAGGCCCAGGCGTTTATCCAGCAACAGGAACTGCAGCTAAACAGTGGGATCCATGCTGCTGTCAGTTCTGACACTACTCTTAGAACATGGAAAGTTTAAGCGGCAAGAGAAACTCTGAAAATATTACCTGAATGGGAGCACAGGGATGTTTGGTGTTTAGGGAAGAATGCACTGGGAAAACCCAGAAACTGCGAGCCATGGACAATTAAAACCTGATTGAGGCCTTCCTCACTGGATGCTCAGGCAAACTTCCTAGCAGGGTAAAGGCAAATCAGGAAGTGCAGCCCCAGTGGTGCTGGGGCTGGGTCAGTGCTTGCCAAGGGCAGGGGAGGCCCAGCAACAGCTCCTGTCCTGGCACTGCTGCTGGGGGAGCGCAGGGGCTCCTGCAGGCATTGCCGCAGCCAGGACTGCCCACCAGCTCCTTCCCACCTTGCGCAGTGCCCGGTGGGCTTCTGGGCTGTGCCTGCGCCTGCCAGGGCCTTTGTCACCTTCCAGAATGCACTGCCAGAGCCCAGCAGAGCGCTGGAGCCTTCCACAATGCCCGGCGCTGGCGGGAACCCATATAAAGGACATTTGGGGTAGGCTGAAGCCCCCAGATGACTAACTAAAGACTGAAGAGAACCAGCGGCAGCTCCAAGCAGAGCCAAGACTGCTAGTTGCCTTGTCTTAGAACACCACATGGTTTCCCCCATGCTTGTCATCTTCAAAGGGCTGTGCACACTGTCCTGATGGAGGAGGAAGTGTAGTAGTTTGTGGTAAGCTGCTTATTAATCTTTCCTCACTTATAGAATTAGGGCTTAACAAGCTAAGTGGTCCTCAAGAGTTATGGACCTGAGAACTAGCACAGTAACCAAATCAGTCATGGCAGTTAATCATGTTGCCAACCATGCATGGCAGTTTGCCTCTCACAAGCAGCAGTCAGATGTGATGATTCAATTGCAGTCGCCTTCAGAGCCTTGGGGTCCATCCATGGCAGTTAATGGGGGCTCTGTGAGCAAACCCTGCAGAGTACAGCCTGTGTTACAGACTCATTTCCCCTGCTTGGTTGACAGAAGCATCAAGTGCACTTGTGCTCTGAGGTCTGTGCTGTATAAATATCCTCAGGAAACAAATAAATGCCAGTGCACTTGTGCATTTCCCTCAGATATTCTTCTTCCCAGCTGCTCTGCTGACAGTACTCACTAGGAATCAGGCATTTCATTCTGGCTCACTGTTCTGCTGGAGGGAGATGGGAACAAGATGCTCCCGAGGCAGAAAAGCGAGGGGCGGGGGCCAGCAATTTAGTTACCAGAATATTGGTCTGTTTGTTTATGGATGCACATGCAAAACCTATGTAGAAAGCCAGAAACTGATTTGCCCTTACCCTGTAACTGAAGGGGAGGGCTGAAGACTGAAATCTTATTCAGGGGAAGAGCTGTGAGAGAGGAGAGTTTAAGACTTGACAGCATAGATGGGAACCACGGTTCCTGTTGCAAGCTGACAGCACTGGGTTTTACTTGGCTTTGGGTCTGCAGGTGGCTCTGAGCCACATAAAGCCCAGTCTGCGGGACTGTCCGGGCATCACCTGGTTACTGTCAGGCACAAACGACCTTGCAACACGTTTTGTCTCCCGGAACGTGCTCATTCCTGCTCTGTCCCTGGAGACCGTCTCTGGGCAGACATCAAGTCACATCCCCCCAAGTTCTCACATCAGTAAGCGTATTAAGTGCCAGAGCATGCAGGATGTGTACCCAGTGAGAACGGCTGGGTTTCAGGGATGGTTATCCAAAGGAGGACAGACCTCCTCAATTCATTATTGCCAGCTCATCTGATTAAATCGCTAATAACAACAGACACACACTGTTAATTTCTATGGCAATCTGGATTCTGCTGTTGACATTAAGTTCACTTGCCAGTGTCTATCACTCCCCAAAGCCCTCAGCCTAGGCTGAATTACCATTTTATCTGGAACAGATCCAGTCAATCACAGTGATGGACTGGATATCAAGGGATGGAAATCAATGGACACTGCCCCATAGGATAGACACCCATCCTCCTTCATAGGTGGGGTCTGAGGAGCTTTCTGCTCTCTGTTACATATCCTGCCTTGTTGCAAAACTTAACTAACTGACAGGCCAGTATCAGTTTCACTGGAGAGTTATGCATGGCAAATGACTGCAGAGTTCATTAAGTTTCCTCTGTTCTGTCCATGAGACACATCCAGCTTTGTAATAAAATGGTGCACAGGCAGCAGTTTATCCACTGGTCTAAAGTCATTTCATTTTGGAGGCACCCATGAATTCTGTGGCTCGGTCCTGGTAGTTACCTGTCATATAATAATACTGTCCAGAACAGGAATCACCACACCTCAGTGTAACAGGTTTCAATCAGAACAGGTCAAAACAGCAGGGAACACTCCAAACTGGGATGAAGGCTGAAGATAGCTGGTCAACATACCTTAGGTCAATGGGAAGGCCAGGAAGGGACACAAGTACTGGAAGAGCAGATGATTAGATCTGTGATGCAGACATAGCAGCATCAATGTACAAGTGTGGGAGTGCAGGTCTGCTGCAGGTCAAGACTTGTGTCTATTAGCAAAGTTCCACTAATTTCAACCAGATTTTAAACGATAATAAGGATATAATTGACCAGAGCTGAAGTGTTTCAGAAGAACTATAGATCAAGGTGGAGATGGGGGTTTCCACATAGTAAGTTAGGATTTGATGGTATCCAGCCACGTAGCCTGCATCTACCTCTTCCTGCCCCTTCCACTTGTAACCACTCCCAATGCTATCAAATACAAAACTAGGGCCTCTTTTGAGCTCTTTTTGCATGTTGTCTTACATGAATGAAAAGCACGGGTATAAAATGCCAGGGAACATCCTCTATGTTGTGATATACATTAATATGATTCCATTGACCAGACATGATCGTTTTCGTCACAAGATCCCACTCCAACGCCTGAACTGCAGCACAAGATTCTCTTCCATTTTCTTCATTCTCCTTCCACTGCGAACTCAGCAATGTCCTCATTTCAGAACTGACCCTGGCTCCAGGACTGAGAGGGAGAACACCCCTTGATAGCTGCCCGCTCCCTCAAGCGGAGCCTGTCTTTCCACAGGGCTCTGTGTGTTTTGTCTGGTGCTACAGAGCCAGCCCGTGTTATCTCCGGTGTCCCTTTCCAATGACATTAACCCCAGACTGCGGAGGTGTGTTTGCTGCGCCGGGGAGGAGGCTGCCTTGGGCACACACACGGAGCCTGCAAAGCTCCTCCGCCGGCTCTGGCTGCTGTGCTGACTGGCACCACCCCAGGGGAGAGTATGCCCATGCATCACAAATCTGCTTTCTGGTTCCCCTTCCACCCACCCCTGCGCGGAGCTCTCTGCCAACTCAGCTTCTGTATAAATCAAAGGGAAATATTCTCCCCCTCCTGCTTTTTTATTTTTCCTGAACAGATTGGATGTCATTATGTGCAGCTGAGCTTGCTGAGGGGGAGGAGGGGACGGGAGGAGGGAGGGAACCAAGAGGCAGTTACAGAAAAGCACTTGCAGTCCATCCGAGGGGGAAAACAGCCTCCAGCTACAAGGAACCAGCACTTCACACACACACTGATTTACTGGGGAAACCCGCGGAGCTTTAATATGTAAAAATAAAATCGAGTCGGAAGAACGGGAGGGGGAAGGACGATATCCCTGCTCCAGGAGCAATGAGAGACACATGGCGGGGCTGGGATGGAGGAGCTGGCTGGCAGAGCACCTTCTCCGGCTCTCTAACATATTGGGGGTGCTCAGGTGGGGATTTATAGAGCGCATGCCGTCGTGCAGACATCAGTGCACATTCAGACTGCCACGAAGACTCTCAGGGGCTGTGCCAAAAGGCTTCTCATCTTTTATGAAGTGAAAAGCACCCTTTTACTCCTCCTAGCCAAGTTGTTTACCAGGCAGTGCAGCTTTCCACCATTACTGAGGGGAGCACTGGGTGGGAATGGCGGAAAAAGCACCGGAAAGGAAAAGGGGAAAGGGGAAAGAGGGGGAGGGCAGAAGGGAAAAATCGGGAAGGAAGAAGGGGGAAAAAGAGGAGTAAGAGGGGGAGAGAGGGAAGAGAGGGGAAAGGGAAGAAGAGATTGAGAGAGACCAAGAGGAAAGGAGGGGCACGAGCCAAATTCATGGCATTCAAAAGCAGCAGCTTTCAAAAGCTTTGGCTGGGATGCAGGTTTGCAGAAGCTCTGGACCCAGAACTCCCTGGCACACAAAGCTTGCTGGAGGCACCAGAGTGCCCAACAGGGGCCCGCAGAATGAACAGCAGATAAAATACCCAACACCCACAGCAAGCCTATGAATTACAAATGAAGGTGAGGGAGCAGCTTCCTTGGAACAGTACTTCCAACTGCAGGTGATCTCATGGTGGGAGCTGTGCTATGGAGAGGCACCAGCATGGCCAGTGGCTCCAGAATCATCAGTATGGACAAGAATAGCTGGGAGGAAGAACACATTCCCTGTCTATAGTAAAGAGCAGGTAATTGCCCATCTCTCCTGCCAGCCCTGTTTTAATACAAAACTAAATTACTCTGAATATTCTTATAAACTTTTATGTTACAGCATCTCCTAAAGCTTCAGTTGACACTGCTATAAAGCACTGCTCTCACTTAAGTTAAGCCAGCCAAAAGGACAGTTATCCACCAGGATTTGCGCAAGATCACAGAGTCTGGGACAGTATCAGGAAGAGTCCAGATTTCCTCAATCTCAGCCTCATGCCTTAAGCAAACAGCTATTTTCTCCCAGGTTTTAGATGTTTATTGAAATGAGCAGAGATTGAATGCAAGAAACAAAAGAGACCCCAACCTGCAATTCCGTTCACAGTTCTCCAGTTAATTACCTTCAACAAGATTCCTTGGTCCTGCACAGAGCAGCATCCTGTTATCAGATAATTAAAACCAAGGTGACAGGATTGAATAAATGCTGTTGGCTCCACATTATGGATGGGCAAACCAAGTTACAGGGTGGAATCATTTTCTCCAGTGCATTTGATGGGCAGCTCTTCCTTCCAGGGTAACCTAGTTAACAGAGGATTCCTACTGCCCCAAGAGGGTTTAAGGGTGCTGTACCAGGCTCCACACTGCCTGTGCTTCGCCTTTTTACAAGTGGGAGAGTACAGCAGGAACACAATGGGAATGGTTTTCTAACAAGAATAGTACAACAAGAATGTGATAAGATACAAAGATGACAAAGAGGTCTCAGGAGAAGGGAAAAGCTTGGCAGCTAATGTACTTTAGGTGGGCTTTTCTTCTGCAAGGCTTAAAGGTCTAGACTTCTCCTTCTTCCTGCTCCCTACAAGAAGTACCATGCATTGAACTGGAGGAGCCAACGCCAAACATCTGAACTTTCCATTCAAATGACTCTGTAATATTTTACAAACCGCTGCCCCCAGCCTAGGAGACAGAATGGGAAATGATACAAGAACTACCACGTCTCTACATCTGTAGATAACAAACAGCAGTGGGAAGTTCTAGTATTTCTAAGCTTCAATCTTCTCCTGTCATTTAGTGTGAAAGGAAACGATTCCACAATGAACAACATGGATAAAGGACAACGCCCCACAGCCTTGCCAGGGGCTGCACTGCCTGGAACTACCTGTGGAGATACTTATGGCAACCAGTGGTGTACAAGAAGCACACCTATGGCAGTATATTTCCAACAGTTTTTGCTCCTGGATGTCGGAATGCCTCAAAAAGCACAAACATTCGCTAATCACCATCTTCCTGAACACATACTGTGTCATGTCCAACTCTGGAGTGAAATGAAGCAGGTTTTCGGAAAGCACATTCCATTACTAAAGATGCAGAGCAATGGAGGATCAAAGTCTGTTCAATCTTCAGAGAAAACAATTACAAAGAATAATAAACCCACATGGGAATATGAAACAAAAGCAGTCATTAAGAACTGCTTCTGAATTGGTCGGATTTTGTGAGGGAGAGATCATTCCACAGCTATTTGAAAAAATCAATTCCAACTGCAGTTGTGCAGAGAATGGAAACGGTCAAGCTATAAAAGGGGCCTTGGTTCCTTCACCAGATGACCATACATGTACACTGGAAAGCAAGTTGCAGTTCTGCCACAGGGCATTAAAAATAGGCAGAGATCACGTACCACCAAGGAACAGTGATTTGCTGCTACCAGAGGAGTTTACAGTCTTTAAAAAGATCTTAATCTACAGATAGCTCTCTTGGCAGCAAAAAGCCTCCTTGTGCCAAGAGAAAAATAATTTGCATCCCTGGTGTCAATGGTAATCCTACCATGCTGCCTTCACGCTCCAGGAGATGCAGCCAGCTCAGCACTGCTTTCTGAAAGCAAGCCTCTGAAAATAACATGGAGAAGAAAAGAAATTCACATTGCAATTGCACCAGTGCTGGATCTGACATCAGCAGGTGATGAATCATTCTTTAGTCAAAGCATTTCTCTAATGAAACACAATGCTGGTGTTTGGGATTGGGCTTTTTCTCTTTGTTTCAGTCTGTTAACAGCCCTCAATGAGTTAAGTTTTCAAGAATACGGTTGCCTTGGTGTTATGCTCTCAGCTGTGAGCAGCAACATGTACCAGAAACCCCAGCACTTAAGTGGATTTCTGTGAAGTATTCCCCACTGTACATGTGTAATTAATTAGCCTCCCCCTGCTCACACAGCCAGACCCTTGGGGACCTTCCCCTTTTCCTCCTCTCAGATTCAGGCAGTGACTCGGAACTGCACTATTCATCCAGCTGTAGGTGCAAAGCATCCCTGGGAACGATGCAAAGTTGCAGCATCCATTTGGGTGACTGGAGGTTGGAGCAGTCTCGCTGCTGCTGAGCACCGCAGAAAGTTCACAGAGAAGAGTGGAACCGGGAGCAGTCTGGGCAGTGGGTTTTGTCTGAGGCCACTCGGTGATTCCACACCCAGGGCACGTTCCTGTGAATCAAGCGTCAGGAATGAGGGAGGAGGGCTGTGGGAATGGCAATAAACACCAGCACCTGCCACTCATTAAGAAAATACCACGATTACAAGCCTGGGTTGAAGCTTTTGTTCCAATGTGTCGCGTTGACTCTGTGCTGTGACAGTCGATTTCATGCGCGCTTGGCTGGAAAGACATGGCAAGTGAGTTCCATATTGACAAGCACAGAAAATCATATTGAGATACCTGTTCAGTGCTCATCATCATTGTACCAGAGACCCTCACGCTAAAAACCATGTACAGCCAAAGAACAAATTAACCATAATTAACAGCACTTTGCAGCACTTCTGATTACATCTCCAAGTGCTTCAGCAGCTTTCATTTTCTGCATATTGCTGTGATACCAGGCAGTGCTGTTACTCCTCCTTTAAAGCTGGTGTTGTGGAGTGTCCAAATCTGCTGAATTTAGGGCAGTTTGGGAAGGTTTCTTCATGCCCGCAGCAGGCAGAGCAGTGGGGAGGTGGCACGCTCTGTCCATACCCTGATCTTTCAAGAACCAAGACATTCCTCCCTGTTTATGTGCTCTTCAGCTGAGGCCGAATGCTGATTTTCCTCAAGCTAACATCAAAAGTCCGTGACAAAAAGAAAAGCCTGATCTAAACTGGAGCCTTGTGTCCACCAGGTCACAAGCCAGGCGCTGGGTGCTGGATGTACTTGCACACGAAGGGATGTGTCAGTTCACAGCAGTTCAAGTAGTGAATACAAATTCTGAAGACTGATTACATGAAGTAGTGTGTTGCCAGCACTTACAATTTTATTAGCAGTACCATAATATGTGCTATTTCTCTTGAAGATGCAGCTGCTTGAATGTCATCTGAATACCTCAGCCTTTAGGAAAAAGTGCTCTATTTTTAAAGGCATAATTATGCCACTCAGGATTCTGAAGTACAGCTTATGCCTTTATTAGTGTGAGATTGGCAATACTGAACTTAAAAAAAGCCCAAATCCTGAAATACCTGAAGGTATTTTAAGCAAAGGGAAAGCTTGAGCGAAATGGGTGGCAGGATTCTTCCCCTAACTCTTGCACCAGTCAGGAAGGAAGGCACAGACTCTCAAGTGAGGGCACATGGAAGGGGCACCAAGAAGCAGCAGAAGCCTGCAGTAGTTCTGTGTGATGCCTATTGCTTCGGGCTACTTTAAGTTAGCAGTTATTCAAGGCTACCCAATGAAGTCCTCTGGGTTGTAGAACACAGGGTGGGTCATTCTGGTAGAAACCAAAGTCCACTTAATAAGAACGGATTCCCATCACTGTTCAGAGAGCTGGACATCTCAAAGAGCTAAAACACACCAGCCGGGAGGCAATAAAGAAGTATACTGATGGTCCAAGCGGTGCCTATGAGTCCTGATTCACATCATCACAGCTGCCTTCAGGATTCTACCCTGCAGTTGGCTCTACCCACACAAACCTCATTGCAGAATCAAGACTTTTATTTCGGTGACTCTTTTTTGATCTAGGCATCATCTTCTTGATTAGAAGCCCCACTTGCTTGGAGCGGAGTTTTCCTGATAGTTTTCTTTCTATGAATTGCTCCATCAAAGGACTGTCATAACAGACTGTTTGCCAATTTGAAACCCAACAGTTTGTCTGCTCTAAGTGTTAAAAATGTTGTCTTGGCAGTTGGGGTTTTTTGGTGGGGTTTTTTTTCTTGCATTAAGTGACTTGATTTTCCTCTGCTCCTACAGCATGTCAAGGAAACGGGAGCACTTCAGTAACTGAACCTGCTTTTTTCTTTCACTTCAAATACAACTCAACACTTACCCTATAGAATTCAGAAAGTAATTACATTTTAACTGTATAAACTCTGCAAAACTCAGCAGGTTTTTTTTCTGAAACTTATAGTCATTGCTGGTACAAAAAAATTAAATTGTTTTAAAGTGGGATTAAAAGCAGAAGCAAGATGGACACATGTTTTATTTACTGAGAAGGAAAGATCTGAGGCTAAGAGTTCCCCTAGACTTTAGTCTGTCAGATAAGGGTCTGTGATGACTCAACTCAGGCTCTTTCAAATGATCCTTTACCCACTTACCTTGTCACTCATTACAATCATTAAATGACTAAAGCTTTACAGTCTACTTATGATGCAAGAAACACTCATTTTATGTTCCCGATCTCTAAACCCTCTAAAAAACCACTGAACTTGCTTTACAAACACCTGCTCAGCATCCAGGACAAGGTGTTTCTGCGAGCAGAAAGCCAAAAGATACCTGCAGAGGCCACTGTACTATGAGCAGGAGCTCCAGGAAATACTTCAGGGCAAAAAGCAAAGTTCAAAAACCCAGACCATCAAGAACCTTAAATTCTTTCATTAAGGATAGATGAAAGAATTACCTTTTAATATCCCAATGGTTCAAAAGGAGAGACCCCCAGAACCACTGACTTCAGTGACCCACTTTAATCAGGACTCGCTTTCATCCAGCCCAGAGCATCATCTAAAGCCATTTTTTACAATGACAGTTGCAACTGTGCAAATCCCCAAAGTCACAGCAGTGTGAAACTCATGAGAGAGAAGGGAGAACCAGGGTTCCAGAGAACATGCCAAGTAGAGAGAAAACACTAACAGAGGAGGGGGTGCTGCCTCACCCCCCCGGCAGCACTATGGGCAGCCCCAGAACAGAGGACACAGTCTGTGTGTGCATGTGTACCTGTGCAAGCTCAGCATCTGTGAAAGGTGTGGGCAGAAACAACCGAACACGCTCCAGAAGCCCTGATTTCAAGCTGTGAGGATGGTTCTGAAGAAAGGTGCCTGTCTGAACCACAGGACGCAGGCGCCTTCCTGCTCCCCCCCCCCCCCCCAGCGGGGG